>JAPYXV010004030.1:0-11721 GCA_028533065.1 Trachops cirrhosus
TAGCCACATGGGGAACTGGGGACTCTGGCCCCATGATGGTGGGAGAAGGATACCATCCCTGAAGCTACCTAGGCTCCATTGCCAGCTCACAATTTCCATCTTCGACCTGGAGCAAGATGCCCACATTAAACAAAATGGGCTGGAGGGCCTGGAGATCAGGGAGGCAGAGCCCAAGAATGGAAAGGTGGGGAAGGTGGGGGTGGCATGGTGGTGAATGTGCATGTGAGCTTATGGGGAAGGGTCACTGCCAAACTAACAGAGAGCACCTAAGGTGCTGGCCAGAAGCAAAGACTGGCCTCTGACCACCTGTGTCCTGGATTGCCTGTGGGGAAGACATCCTGGGGTGGGTCTTGAGCTCTGGCTGTGTCCTATCTTTGGGGGAGCATACAGAAATGCAGACACATGGGTAATCTTTTTTCCTCTCTCAACCCCAGCACCAGCCCAGAAGGCAGAGCCGGCTCCTGCTTCAACACCTGTCGTACATCCTGAGAAGCCTGATGCAGGGGCAGACCAGAAGCTGTAGGGGTGTCCACCTCCAGTGGTCATGCCACCTCCAGCAGCCACTCCGGCTGCAGCTCTGGAGCCAGCACCAGCCTGTGCAGCATCTCCTATCCTGACTGAGGTCCCTCCATCCCTGCCTGAGAAGCCTTCCCTAGAACCTGCCCTGGTTCCAGCCACAGAGGAGGAGCTGCCTCTGGAAGATGCAGCAGGGCCAGCTCTCTGAGCCGCTTATTGAACCTGCTCTCTCTTCCACCAGAAGAATTTGTTTTACCTTCATTCTTTGACCTTTTTCTTGGATCTATTTTCTCCTATTGTTATGTTTTTCCTTTCTCCATGGTGTGATTCGGTTTGTTCTTTAATTTTTATTAGCTGTGGTTCTTTTGGGATTTGTTCTTATATTCTTTTCTTTTTTTCTCTTTTTAGCCTTTGTTTTTCCATGTTGTGATTCATTTTAAGTAATAAGTAAAGGTTATTGTTCGTATTATAAATTGTGCTGTTCCTGAGTATGATATGCATTTATAATGTTGTGTGACCATCACTGCTACTGTCTAATTGTAGGATGTCCCATCTCTCTGAAAGGAAACCCTGCACCAGAAGTACCCATTCTCCTCTCCTCCGGCCCCCGGCAGCCCTTGATCTGCTCTCTGTCTCTGTTCCTTTGCCTGTTCTGAATGTTTCCTATAAATGGAATCTTACAATAGGTGCCTTTTTGTGTCTACTCACATATTTTTGTTTGCTTTTATCTGAAGTAACATTTTGATTATTTCAAAGGGAAATTCCAGATGGATTAGAGATCACAGGTTAAAAAATAAAAAAGGCTTTTTAGTCAGTGTGTTGCTGATCTTGAGGTAGAGACCTCTATTCTAAGTGTGACCTCAGAGCCAGAAGCCAGTCAGCTCTATTCCAAAAAATTCAAGAGGGAAGACTCCCATGCTCATTAGGCCAGCATTATCCTAATACTAGAATCAGATAAAGTCACTACAAAGAAAATTACAGACCGATATCCCTGATGAACACAGATGCAAAAATCCACAATAAAAGAGTAGCAAAATATTAGCAAATCCAGCAATACATTAAAAAGATTACACCATGTTCAAGTGGGATTTATTTCAATAATGCAAGGTTGGTACAATATTTACAAATCATTAAATGTGACATACAACACAAAAAAATGAAGGCTAAAAACTATATGATTATATAAATAGATGCAGGAAAGCATTTGTGAAAATTCAGCACCCATTTATAATAAAAGCTCTCCACAAAGTGGGAATAGAGGGAACAACACCTCAACATAATAAAGGCCATATATGACAAGCCCACCGCCAACATCACAGTCAACATTATCTAATTATCCCAATAATACTATTAGGCAAGAATTATTATTATCCCATTGTACAGATGAAGAACCTGATGCTCCAAGAGATTCTATCATTTGCTTGGTATTACGTTTCTACCTAGGAAGTTGTACGCTGGCAGTTAAATCCAGATCTATCTCACCGCAAAGCTTTGGGCTTTGATGTTTGGTTTATTCTTTGATTATTTGTATTGTTTTTTGTTATGGTAGATGTAAAGACTATTTACTGAAATAGGCAGGCACTTTATGGTTTCTGACGTATCCTGAAATACATGTCTTGATAAAGCAGTTACTTACTCACCATGTCTACTATAACTATTACATCAACATAATAAAGGCCATATATGACAAACCTACAGCCAACATCATACTCAGTGGGCAAAAACTAAAAGCATTGCCCTTAAGATCAGGAACAAGACAGGGATATCCATTTTCACCTCTCTTACTCAACATAGTACTGGAATTTCTAGCCACAGTACTCAGACCAAAAAAAGAGAGAGAGAAAACATCCAAACTGGAGATGAGGAAGTAAAAATATTAGCAGATGACATCACGCTGTATATAGAAAACCCTAAAGACTACACCAAAAAAACAAACAATACAATTAAAGAATGGGAGAATGACTTGAATAGACACTTCTCCAAAGAATACATAAAGATGGCCGATAGACATATGAAAAGATTCTCCAAGTCACTAATCATTAGAGAAATGCTAATTAAGACAGCAATGAGATATCTTCTCAAACCTGTCAGAATGGATATAATCAGCAAATCCACAAATGACAAGTGTTGGCAAGGATGTGGGGAAAAGAGAACCCTCGTGCGCTGTTGGTGGGAATGCAGACTGGTGCAGTCACTGTGGACAACTGTATGGAGTTTCCACAAAACATTAAAAATGGAACTGCCTTTGACTCAGCAATTCAACTTCTGAAATATATCCAAAGAAACCCAGAACACTAATTTGAAAGAATATAGACATCCCTATGTTCAATAGCCAAGATTGAGAAACAGCCCCAATGCCCATCAATAGATGAGTAGATAAATATGCTGTGCTATATTTTTCCAGTGCAACACTACTCAGCCCTATAGAAAGAAGGAAATCTTTTGTGACAGCTTGAATGCACCTGGAGAGTAGTATTAAGCTAAGTGAAATGAATCAGTCAGAGAATAACAAATACTATATGATTTTACTTATATGTGGAATGTAATGAATGGATAAACTAACAAAGCAGAAACAGGCTCATGGATACTGAGAACAGATTGACAGCTGTCAGAGGGGTGGGAGTGACATCTGGGTGAAAAGGTGAAGAGATCAAGTGATGAATGAATGAATGAATAAAAGACAACAGTATGGTGACTGCCAGAGAGAAAAGGGGAAGTAGAAGAGGGTAAAGGGGGGATAAGTGGTGGCGAAAAAGAACTTCACTTTGGGTGGTAAGCACACGATGCAGTATGCAGATGATGTATTACAAAATTTAGAGTTGAAACGTAGATGGTTTTACTGATTAATATCACCTTAATAAATAAATTAATTAATTAATTAAACTTGACAGAGTAGAGAGCCAGGTAAATGAAGAAAGTATGTTAATGAAAAATCAGTGCCCTAAACCTAAGTAAAGGGGCTTTAGTTTTGCTGTTCACGCGAAGGCTATGCGTTTGTTTTATTTTTCTGTTTTTGCCAGTGTGCCTTAATTCATAACAATGTTCTTGAGGGTTAAGCCCACTGGTGGTAAATGGCTGGGTCAGATGCATTCAAAGAGATAACATCCATCTAAATTAGTTGGAGTCCATAAAAAGCTGTCTCCCACACTCCTGCCTCCTGTTACAGATCTGCTCCTGGCTCCTGATCTTTGGTTCCCATGTTCTGCTTCATCTCTGTCATTCTCCCCCAGCGGGCTCCCAACCTTTTGGTGAACTTCTGATTTTGACCCTGGCAGACCACCATCATTCCGCCTCTGAGACCACAACCTGAACTGGGCCTGTTCCTTCTTCAGCAATGACCTTACACATCCTGAATTCGGTCCTGCTTAGCAGCCCTGCATCATGCCAGTTTAAAAACTAAAAAAATAGGTAGGAATGTACATGCAAGTACTCTTGGCTTCCAACTCATTCCTTTACCTCATTAAGTCTAATTCCTTGCATCATCTCAGAGGATGTTCCCCAGCCCTCACAGCTGTCCTGGACGGTAGTTGCAGTGAGCAATATGACTCTCAGGAAACTAACCTTCATGTGGAATCTTGGAGTTCACAGAATGCCACATGTGTCACTTAATTGATGATACACACACACACTGGCTATGAAGGATGTTATACTATTTCCATTTTATTATACACATTATGTACAGGCTTGTTGTTCTCAAGTTACACAACTTTAAAGCTCTACAGCAGAGTCTCATGTTCAGATTCTGTCTAAAAATTCCCTGTCCTCCATAGTAAACCAAGCCCCTATAAGCTGACGAGACAAAAATGCTGTGAACATGAAGACCTACCTAGCTATTTTGTGTTCCCGGACCCAATTCCAATGCTTGTAGGGGGTCGGGGGAAGGGGCAGTGGCTTCCACACACACCACCAAGCAATTCCCTGGACACCAGCATAGTTTCCAAAAATTCAACTTTATTCTGACATTATCTACCCAGAGATAATGTCAGATTCCACTTAGCTGCCACCTGCACTTCTGGCCAACTGGCTATAAATCAGATATTCCCATGACTCCCTCCTTGGGTTTAATTAATTTGCCAGATTATCTCAAAGAACTCAGAGAACCCACTTACTTGATAGATTATCAGTTTATTATAAACGTATATAACTCAGGAAGAGCCAGACTTAGCAGATGCAAGGGGAAAACACGGGGAAAGGATTTGGAGTTTCCATGCCTTCTCCAGGTGCACCACTTCCGAGCACCTCCACACCTGCACAAGCTCAGGAGCTTTCTGAACCCTGCGCTTTGTATTTTTTACTGAGGCTTCATTACATAAGCATGACTGATTAAATCATTGGCCAATGGTGACTGACTTAATCTCTAGCTCCTCTTCCCTCCTAGGGAATCAGGGATGAGACTGAAATTTCCAAGCCTCTAATGGAGGCTTCCACTGCTTGGCTCCATCACATGCTTGGTTCCATTGGCAACCAGCCCCCATTCTTAGGTGGGATCCAAAAGTCATCTCATTATAACAAAGACACCTTTGTTGTTCCCATCACTTAAAAAAAAAGTCTGTGACAGAAACAGGGATATATATATATATATATAAAACTAGTGTGGGTACTAAGAAGAATCACACCTCAATCTAATCTTTAAAGAAAATTCTTAAGGAAAACTCCTTCATCATGATCAGTTTCAGTTCAGTCCAGGAATTGAATTCACTGTTGTAAATTACATTGAAAAGATCTCAAATATTCAAAATCAGTCTCATTTCTCATTATCCATTATAACTAAAGGTCTTACTTATAATGTAGGCATTTCCACATCGAGGACAAAGGCTGTATTATTCCAATGTGTTGAGTTACTGGCACATAACTTTGTATTCTTAAGGGAAGTTTTAAAGTTTAGAAACAACAGAAGTGTTAGAATATAAAGTATTTGCAAAGAAATAAAAAGTTCTCTTGAAAGAGCAACAAAAGAAAGAGGAAATGTATTATCGCTTGTTAAATAAAAAGTTAAGAATAGTAGTAATTTTATGCCACCTATTCTGTCTCTAATCTTTAAATATTTGGGGTGTGGTATAACAAAGATAAAAGAGAAGCACAGAGCAAAACCTGGCAATACCAGCAGCAATTCTACCCTATTATTACTGTGCCATATGTTGAGAAAGCAGGATAGAAACATTGATTCATATCTCACAGTTATTTCAGTGTTTATGTTTTGTTTCTCCAACCACAAGCACTGACTGAGTACTTATGAACCATGCAGTTATAGTAAAGTAACAACGAACAGTTTCCTCTGGTTAACTCTTAAACTTCACAGTATTTTGTATGTTAAACTAAATATGTGAAAATTAATTATGAACTTAGCTTACGATATGGCTTATTTGAAATCTAAAGTAGAACAATCACTTATGAGGATTATATGTTTTTTGCACAGGTCAGGTCCAGGAGATAACACACAACTCTAGTCTTCCTGGCCTCTACAGAGACTACCTGCAATTGCAGACCACTCTTCAGGGCCCTGGCCCAGCTTGGGAGAAACACGACAATTTCACTCTCTTGCTTTCCTCCTCTCCTACCCCAATCCTCACTAGGGTCCCACTTCTTACTTCCCCATCCCCAGTAGCATGGCTAATTTTGTTGCTAGCTTTGTGCTCCAAAGTTGAAAGAAAGACTCACAGGGCAAAGATTGATATTAAGAAAATTCTAAATTCAGTTAATTACATTGGTCTACAAACTTGAAAAGTAGTACTATCACTGTCTGTGGCAGAAAATTCTGCTCAACTTGTAATTGTGAAAGCACAGCATAACAGAGATTTTATTTTGATAGCAAGTATGATGATAGTATATCTGCTTAAATAAAAAATTAAACAGTGTTTACATCGCAATTAAGTCAAGTGTAAAAATATTAATAAATACATAGGAAGAAAGACTTCTAAAACATTGCATTTGCCTAAGATTCTTGTAGCTTCCTGCCACAAAAGTCACTCCCTGATATTTCACACTTCTTGCTAGTCTTTTCAGATGCTATGGCCAAATGGTAGTTTCCATTATCTCCTCTATACGGCCAGGATCTTAATTTTTATTCTAACCAAACAAAATCGTCTGAAGACAGAACACTAGAACATAATATAAAACCAATCTGCTTTGTAACCACCCCAAACTTTCTCTGGAAATTCGGAGAGATTCAAATATTTGCAACCATTATCAAATAAATCCATTTGAGTTTCACATCCACATCTGAAACTTGTCTTAATAATCCTAAAAACGTGACCCCCACATTACATTCCTTCCGATGTCTAGTTCCCATAGTGTGCACCTATCAACTCTTCTGAACCATATTACCCACACTTATCACAGTTCAAAATGTTCTCGGTGAATGAGGCTCTCTTCTTACCGAGATATGGTTGTCAGTGCTGCCCACCTTTTCTCCATGGAAGACAAGTCACAGTGTTAAGCACTAGGGGTACAAATATGAGGCCGGTGCTGTCCGTGACCTCAAAGAGCTCACCAAACAGCAGGGGAAAATATACCTCTTTATAGTGCTTGTGCCTCCTATGTGCAAGATCAGCCAAGCAGCATGAAGGCCATAACTGACAATCAATTTGTATGTTCCTGGTAGGCAAAAATCACCGGGTCTTATACTTCAGGATAGCCCTAGTGTTAACAGTCTATAATCCTTCTAACTGTACGTTTCCTGAAATATAATCATGACTTGCATTGTACGTATCCCACACCACATTATGCTGGTCTACAATTAAAAGCTGCTTTGAAATATTTCCCTACTCATGTTAATATATAAATATAAATATTTATATTTCTCACAGGTTTTCACTGAATTTTAAATTAAATCTCTTGTGACCCATGGTTATATCACAAAAAAGGTGCATTTCAGCTTAATGAGGGGAAAAATAACTGCACTACTTCTAACCATAATGAAACTTCGAAGACATAATTCAACAGGCACAGTCTGGGCAATTTTCGCCAATTGAACACAACTGAATTGAATGATTAGGTAGAATACAAAATGCTTCATGCTTTCTTAGCAGAACACTAAAATCTATCAAAATGCACCTAAATTTTGTCAGACTATAGCAGTTAGAGTAAAGCAGGGAAAAAAGCGTTTGCTTACCCTCAAAAACTAATTGAGTTTGGATTTTTCTTTATTTCTTTATTCAAGGTCCAGTTATTCTCCAAGCAGTTTTAAATTATAGGTAGATTTTTGTTTGTTTGAAATGCTTCCTATTACTATCAGAACAGAAATAAATGTTAAGCTCCCTATTATGCCCCACCAAAACGCAGCAGGCTTTAATCCTCTTCCAGTAAACTGCTTTCAGCTTCCCTTCCTCTCTGTGGAACTGGCTGCATTTCATTGGTGGGTTGCACGAGTCCAAATAGAACTGTATAATATGGAGTTAGCTTTCAATAAAAATTACTTCAAAAGAGAAAAGAGAAATAAAAGGCAGCTTCTGTTTCTCATGAGTTTATCCTTTGAGAGCTACTGAGAAGAGTATAGCTTTCCTGAATTAGAAAGAAAGCTGAACTGTTAAGTCACTTATCCTAATTAAAGATCAATGGAGATATTATTACACATTCATTCTCCCCATCTAACACAGGGCTGTTATGTTACCTTTCAGAATGGCTGTATGCGCTTACTTCTAAATCTGTTTGCACATTTTTCCTATTGTCTATTCTTGTATTCTTTCTCGCCTCCTTGTTTGTCTCTTCACAGAAGTGTCTGTCTACATTACACATTGTAACAAGACTGGCAGCCCCTATGCAAGAGGGAAGCAGCTTGAATTTAAGCAGCAGTGTTCTCCTCTTAAGATTTCAACACCCACAGAAATACGTTATTGTAATGGTGTCATTGCTGCTCTGCAGGCTTGTTATTATGTTTGTGGAAGTTAATTATCTGATAAGATACACTGTGGTTATTACTGTCACAAAAAATGTATGGGTATATTTGTTAATTCAAAGTGTTCCATTAAAATAAAGCACGTTAACTAAAGAACTGAATAATTATTTCCCCCTAATTATTACTGCACAATAACTTAGACATTTTATAGCTGTACTTTTTTCCTAAATGAATTACACTTTATATTTAAAACTATTAGCATTTATAGTATTTTATTCTAATATTTTTCGTTCATAGTTTTTATACTTGAGGCCTTAGTTGAAAATCCGATATTTTAAATAGAAGTGTTTTTCTCCCTGTTCTAGGAAAGTGTCAACATTTGAGCAAATCATTAAACACACTAGAACCTACAACTCAAAGGCTGATTATGATTCACTTCAAATATTTTAAGTGTTAGGTCAACATTCAATGCTGAATGAAATTAAATGCTTTGTGCAGAAGAAGAGCAAGAGATTTCCTTATTACACTTTCCATTTCTCTTGTTTACCAGGGATAAACCATACAAATCTTACATGAATGGGGGGAACAAAGAAATTTTTGAAATGAAGGTCATAGTCTTAAAGGAGTTGATGTGGCTTCCTCACAAAGCCCTACACTTGTCACTGTCACATAAAATTCTAGCAGTACAAGTGAAGCCAAATGTTCTCCCTACACAGACATTGCCTTGCGCAAAAATACCTATAAATCTGTGTTCTAAGACAGGTGGAAGGGAAAATGAATGCATCCCTTTAGCCAATATATCTGCAAATTTCTTGGTGACAAATGCATGAAAAAAAGAGGACAACATTGTAGAATATACAAAGTAATATCTATCATTTCTAAATCAGTAGTTTCCAAAATACTGAATATGCTGTGTATTCTTCTCTAAAGACATCGATCAGGCCACATAGTCCTACGGCAGAATGAATGTTCTGCCCACTGGATTTAACAAAGCAAATCATTCTGGCCATCTATGTTTTCCACCTTCTCAAACTGCTATGCTATGAAAAATTCTGACTTTTTAAAAGATGTTATTTATTTATTTTTAGAGAGAGGAGAAGGGAGGCAGAAACATCAACGTGTGGTTGCCTCTCACATGCCCCCTACCAGGGGTGGGAGGACCTGGCCCACAACCCAGGCACGTGCCCTGACAGGAATTGAACCGGCAACCCTTTGGTTTGCTGGTCAGTGCTCAATCCACTGAGCCACACCAGCCAGGGCAAAAAAATTCTGATTTTTGTTGGCCACCCAAACCAGACATTATCTATAATAATGTTCCTCATTATATGCAAAAGTAATGGGGGTTGGTAGGACAGGTCTTACTGAAAAATGGGCAATCCAATTTTTTCCATATTGTTTTCAGGGGTGTCCAACCTGTGGCCCATGGGCTGTATGCATCCCAGGATGACTGTAAACGCAGCCCAACACAAAACTGTAAATTTACTTAAAACATTTTTTTTTGTGATTATGTGTCACAATGTATTTAATGTGTGGCCCAAGATAACTCTTCTTCCAGCGTGGGCCAGAGACGCCAAAAGGTTGGACGCCCCCGGTTGAAGTCCAGTCCGTGATATACTACAGCACCATGTCTCATCAGTGCATTTTCAGGACACAAATGAAGAACATATTTAGAACACTAATCAGAAAACAACAAGAATTTCAAGGGTAAGTTGATTACCTTTATTTAAATTTTTATAAGTGATAGGATGCCCACTGGCTACTGTGTTGCTAAAGCAAAGATATCATACACCATCTTGGAAAGAAATGCTCATTCTAACTGACCCTTTCACCAGGGGTTCACTCAGGGTGATCACTACCAATGAGGAACTGAGTCTGAACAAAAAGTGTTAGTTTGTTACTTGCGGTAGAGCGTATTCTTTAAGATAAGATAACACCTACTTTTCTCACTTAAAAGGGCTTTATTACTAAAAAAATTACATGAGTATCCAACTTGCAAATCAGGACAAACTAGACAGGTTTCATTTTGATTACATGCAGATAAATATAGAGACATGTATGTTCACCATTGTTTTCCATGTACTTTCTTTTTAAGGAAACTGCAGGATTAAGTCAAATTGTTTTGTATAGCATGGCAAAAAATACAACTTCATATAAAATAAAATAATATATGGTTTTACATTATAACTGATACTTAGAGACTACATCAAAACATACGCTCTGGACTTTACATGTTTAAAAAGTCAGTTATGTAAAGAGACAGTAAGATACTTGTAAGCAATTATATAATCATACAAATAGTAATATAAGGCAAAATACTTAATAACTTTCAATGTGCCTGCATTGTGTTAAGTGATTCATATCAACTCTCTTTCAATTAAAACTCGGGACTTGACCATATCAAAATTCCAAGTGGAATTTTTAAAGTCTTATAATTATGTCTAAAATCTGAAACTGAGAACAAACAGTAAAATGTATCCCAGACATTAGACAGAGGTCACAGTGAGCAAGCCAGCAACATGTGGGAACAAAATATACCTGCGACTGGGACTGAAAAACGCCACAGCAGGGCTTACTACCAGCATCCATCAGGACCTGGCAACTCCTTCCGCAGCTGCTATTAAAAGAGGCTCCCAGAAGAGCAGTGAGGAGCTTTGTGGGGAGTTCAATGTTGACAGTAAGAGTCTGTTCTCTCTATTCTCTATGGAACAGGGGAGGGAGCGATAAGATTTCAAAGCAGCACTCAAAAGAGTAGGAATGCCTGCAGGCAGAGAGACCTGACTCATTCCTGAGCTGGATGCCCAGAGCCCCACTCTGGTGCCATCACTGAAAGCCAGTAAGGTGAATTTCAGGGACAGCTTCCAGAAAGACCACAAATATACTGGCTTGGCCAAAGAGTTCATTCTTTTTTTTTTTCCTCCCCAAAGATGGCTCTAGTAGTGCTTAATTGTCTTTAACTTCACTTGAAACAATTTTGTTAGATTATATTGTGGCAACTGTCATATCAGCATGCACTTTTAAAAACTTACCAAAACTGGTGAATTTTTGCGTAGTCATTTTAATATTTAAGATGGAAGAAAATATACATCATTTTCAGCATAGTATGCTTTATTATTTCAGCATAGTATGCTTAAAGTTAATAATAACTTTATTATTTCAAGAAAGGTAAAAATACGCCCTGGCTGGTGTAGCTTAGTGGATTAAGCGCGGGCCTGTGAACCAAGAGATCACGGTTCGATTCCCAGTCAGGGCACATGCCTGGGTTGCAGGCCAGTTCCCAGCAGGGAATGCACAGGAAGCAACCATACATTGATATTTCTCTCCCTCTCTCCTTCCCTTCCCCTCTGAAAATAAATAAATAAAATCTTTAAAAA
>JAPYXV010004031.1:0-11721 GCA_028533065.1 Trachops cirrhosus
CAGTAAGCTCACAATTATTAACAGCCACACCTAAAACAAAAACAAAGAGAAACTAAGCAAACAACTAGAACAGGAACAGAACCACAGAAATGGAGATCACATGGAGGGTTAGCAACAGGGGAGTGGGAGGAGGAGAGAGGGGGAAAAGGTACAGAGAATAAGTAGCATAGAAGGTAGATAGAAAATAGACAGGGGGAGGGCAAGAATAGTATGGGAAATGTAGAAGCCAAAGAACTTATGACACATGGACCTGAATTAAAGAGGGGGAATGTGGGTGGGAGAGGGTGTGCAGGGTGAAGGGGAATGAAGAGGGGGTAATGGGACAACTGTAATAGCATAATCAATAACATATATTAATAAAAATGTTCCAATCAAAAGATATCAAGTAGTGGAATGAATAAGAAAACATAACCCATATAAATGCTGCCTACAAGAGACCTAACTCAGAAGAAAAGATTTCCACAGACTGAAAGTAAAGAAATGCAGAAAATATTCCGTGCAAATGGAAACAAACAAAATAGCTGGGGTAGGAATACTTATATCTGACAAAACAGACTTCAAAACAAAGGTCGTAAGACACAAAGAAGGTCACTACATCATACTAAAGGGATCAATCCAACAAGAGAATATAACCCTTGTAAATATATATGTACCCAACTGGGAGCACCTAAACCTATGAAGAAAATTTTGTGGACGTAAGGGAAAGATTGATAGCTATACAGTCATGGTACGATATTTTAACACCCCACTTATATCAAAGGATACATCTTTCAGACAAGAAAATAAACAAGGCAACAGCAACCTTCAATGACACACTGGATCGAATGGATTTAACTGATATTTAGAGAACATTTCTTCCCAAAGCAGCAGAACATATATTCCCAAGTGCACATGGAACATTTTCAAAGATAAAAACCACATGTTAGGACACAAAACAGTCATAATAAATTCAAGAAAATTGAAATAACATCAAACTTCTCTAATCACAATGGTATGAAACTAGAAATCAACTACAATAAAACCTGAAAATTATTCAAACACATAGAGGCTAAATAACATGTTATTAGACAATGAATGGGTTGACAATGAAATCTAGGAAGAAATAAAAAGCTACCTGAAAACAAATGGAAATGAACACAAAACAACCCCAAATCTGTGGGACATGGTGAAAGCAGTCCTGTGAGAGAAGTTAATAGCACTACAGGCCTACCTCAAGAAGAAAGAAAAATCTCACATAAACAATATAACCCTACACCTAAATGAACTAGAAAAACAACAAAGCCCAGAGTAAGTAGAAGGAAAGAAATAATAAACATCAGAGCAGAAATAAATGATGTAGAGACTAAAAAACCAAAACAAAAGATCAATGAAACCAAGAGCTGGTTCTTTGAAAAGATAAGCAAGACTGATGAACCTTTAATTAAGTTCATCATGAAAAAAAGAGAGAGAACACAAATATATAAAATCAGAAATGAAAGAGAAAAAGTAACAACTAACACCGCAGAAACAAAGGAAAGAAGATACTATGAACAACTATATGCCAACAAACTGGACAATCTGAGAGAAACAGATAAATTCCTAGGAACATACAATTTTCCAAAACTGAATCAGAAAGAATCAGAAAACCTGAATAGACAGATTACAATAAATGTAATTGAAGCAGTAATCAAAAAACTCCCAGCAAACAAAAGTTCAAGATCAATGGCTTCACAGGTGAATTTTACCAAACATTCAAAGAAATCACACCTATCCTTCTCAAACTATTCCAGTAAAGTCAAGAGAAGGAATGACTTCCAAGTTCTTTTACTAAGACTATCATTATTCTAATTCCAAATCCAGATAAAGACACTACAAAGAAGAAAATCATTGGCCAATATCCCTGATGAATACAGATGCTAAAATCCTCAAAAACATATTAGCAAACCATTAAAAAATTCATACACCTTGATCAGGTGGGATTTATTCCAAGGATGTAAGGTTGGTACATTTGCTAACCAATACACATGATATATCACATAAATAAATGAAAGATAAAAAAATCACATGATTATATCAATAGATGCAGAAAAGCATTTGATAAAATTCAGCATGCATTTATGATAAAAACTTTCAGCAAAGTGTGAATATAGGGATCATACCTCAACACAATAAAGGCCATATATGACAAACCCATAATCAACATTATACTCAATGGACAAAAACTACAATCGTTTCCCTTAAGACCAGGAACAGGACAGGGATGTCTGTTTTATTGAAGCAGTAATCAAAAAACTCCCAGCAAACAAAAGTTCAAGACTGATGGCTTCACAGGTGAATTTTACCAAACATTCAAAGAAATCACACCTATCCTTCTCAGACTATTCCAGAAAAGTCAAGAGAAGGAATGACTTCCAAGTTCATGTCACCAGTTTTATTCAACATTTTACTGGAAGAACTAGCCACAGCAATTAGAAAAGAAGAATAATAAAAGACATTCAAATTGGAAAGGAGGAACTAAAACTGTCTTTATTCACAGATGACATAATATTGTACATTAATAATCCTAAAGACTCCATCAAAAACTACTAGATCTAGCCCGGACTGGTGTGGATCAGTGCGTTGGGCATTGTCCCACAAAGCAAAAGGTCACTGGTTTGATTCCTGGTCAGAGCACATACCTGGGTTGTGGGCCAGGTCTTCACTTGGGGACATGCAAGAGGCAACTGACAGATGTTTCCCTACTACATCAGTATTTCTCTCCCTCTCTTCCTGCCCCCCTTTCCCTCTTTCTGAAAATAAATAAATAAAATATTTTTTAAAAAACTACTAGATCTAATAAAGGAATTTGGCAAAGTAGCAGGATACAAAATTAATATTCAGAAATTGGTTGAATTTTTATACATGAATAACAAACTATCAAAAATGTACATTTAAAAATCATAATTGAAATTGCATCAAAAAATACTTAAGAATAAATTTACCAAGGAGATGAAAGACCTGTACTCAGAAAATGTAACACAGTGAAGAAGATACAAATAAATGGAAGCACATACTGTGCTCATGGATAGAAATAATTAATACTAAAGTATATATATACTTCCCAAAGCAATCTATAGATTTAATGCGGTTTCTATCAAAATACCAAAGGCATTTTTTGCAGAACTAAAACAAATAATATTGAACCACAAAAAAAATTCCACAGCAACCTTTAGAACAAAGAACACAGAAGTACCATGCCACCTGATAGCAAACCATACTACAAGGCTACAGTAATCAAAACAGCACTGGCATAAAAACAAACACAGAAATCAACAGAACAGAAGGGAGAGTCCACAAATAAACACAAAGGTATATGGTCAGTTAACCTATGACAATAAAGGCAATTATATACAATGGGGTAAAAACAGTCTATTCAATAAATGGTCTTAGAAAAAGTGGACACATAGCTACAAAACAAATAAATGACTACTTTCTTACAAAAATAAAGTAAAAATAAATTTAAGGTATAAATATAACACCTAAAACCATAAAATTCCTAGAAAAAAATTGATATTGTTTTTAGTAATAACTTTGTGATATATCTACTCAGGCAAGAGAAATAAAAAATAAATAAGTGAGACTATATCAAACTAAGGGTTGGACAGGAAAGGAAATCATCAAGAAAATAAAAAAACAAGCTACCAAATTGAGGAAAATAATCACCACTGATACATGCAATAAAATGTTAATATCCAAAATTTATAAAGAACTTATACAACTCAACACCAAAAAAGAAAAACAATCCAACTTAAAAATGGGCAAAGGACCTCCAAAAAGGTCCTGTTTGGTCCTTCTCCAAAAAGGACAAACAGCCAACAGTCATGTGAAACAATGCTAATCATCACTAATCATCAGAGAAATGCAAATTAAAACTACAATATTACTTTACACCTGTCAGAATGGTTATTACCAATAAATCAACAAAAAAGTATTGGCGAGAATGTGGAGAACAGGGAATTCTCATGCACTGTCAGAGGATTGAAAATTGGTGTTGCCATTGTGGAAAACAGTATAGAGGTTCCTCAAAAATTTAAAATAAAAGTACTGCCCTAGCTGGTGTGGTTCAGTGGACTGAGTGCCAGCCTGTAAACCAAAGGGTCGCCAGTTTGATTCCCAGTCAAGGCACATGCCTGGGGTGCAGGCCAGGACCCCAGTGCGGGGCACGCGAGAGGCAAACATGCACTGATGTTTCTATCCCTTCCTTTCTCCCTTCCTTTTCCTTTCTTTAAAAGTAAATAAATAACATCTTTTTTTAAAAGTACCTTATGACCCAGCAATTCCACTTGTGGTTATACATACAAAGAAATCCAAAACACTAATTCAAAAAGATACATGCAACCCTGTATTCACTGCAACATTGTTTGCAATGGCCAAGATATGGAAACAGCCCAAGTGCTCACAGATAAACAATTAAAAGATATAGTATAAAGTATTTTTAGATACTATAGTATAAAGTATCTTTAGCTACTATAGTATATAGTATCTTTATCTTACTATAGATAAAGATATAGTATATACATATAGTGTAATAGTACTCTACCAAAAAAAAGAATAAAATGTTACCATTTGAAATGACATGGATGGATCTAGAGGGTATTTGCTTAAGTAAAGTAAATCAGAAATGGAAAAACAAGTATATATATGGTTTCACTTATATTTATAATCTAAATAACAATATAAGCAAACAAACAAAACACAGATGCATAAACAGAGAATAAACTGAGAGTTCCCAGATGGGAGGGGAGTCAGGGGGGTTGAATGAAAAAGGTGAAGGGATAAAGAAGCACAAACTAGTAGTTACAAAGTAGTCACAGGGATGTAGAGTACAGCACAGGGAATATAGTCAATAATACTGTAATAAGTACATGTATGGTGCCAGGTGGGTACTAAACAAAAAATTTTCAAAAACCTTCAGAAATTATATAAGTAAGTAACCACTACGATGTACACCTGAAACTAGTATAAAATAATACTGAACTGCAACTGTAACTGAAATTTTTTTTTAAAAAAAGATGACATCATAGCCAAGTAAAATAAACCCCTAATGCAAAGGACTGGTGTTATTAAAGGGGACTTAGAGGCACACACGCACACAGGAGAACTCCAGGAAAATACTGGAGTTACACTGCCACAAGCCAGGGGACTGGAATCTGGGGCAGTGTCCTAGAAAAGATTCTTCCTTAGGACCTTCAGAGGGAGCAGAGCTTGCTGACACCTTGACCTCGTCTTTTAACCTCTAAAACGCTGAGGCAGTAAATTTTTCTTGTTTGAGTCACTGGGTTCACAGTCCTTGTTATGGCAGTCCTAGCAAAGGAATAAACCTTTTCTGGCCACCTCCTTATCCACAAGCAGAAGAACCCTGATATGCCAAAAAGGCTGTCTTTTCCTACCTGTTCTTGTCCTTTGTCACAGATGGATCAAGGACAAACAGCTCTGATCTGAAGGTCATAATGTAAGTTTCTACGCCTGTCTTCAGGGATTTCCCTCCTAGAAACATCTCAGACACTGTTACAGGCACTGGGGAAGTGACTGGACCAAGATCCCTACAACACCTATCTGAGTATCCCACCCTATACCCTCCCTCCCCAAGGGCCAGAGCTTGGGCTGTGCCCCTGTAAATGTGTCCTGAAGGCTCCCAACCAGTCACAATGGAAGAGGGGGGATGGGAGAGCACAAGTGAGGGTGTTTCCTGACACCCCCAGGCAATCCTAAATGTGAAACCAATATTGAGGATAAAACCAATAACAAATCATTTTTAAAAAAACAAAGTAGAATTTAGCTTTTAGTTAAAATTATTAAGTTAGCCATTTTAAGAATCAGGTCTGCCTTGTCTATCACCAAGCAAACTAGAACTGAAGTATAAGAAAGAATGTTAGTCATGTCCTGGGAGGCCTTCCTGAAAAAGAGGTTCCAGGAAACATCCTGCTAAAGATAATGGAAGAAAGTAGCCTGTTAAAGCCAGAGATGAACAAATCTGGGGTTTTCTCCTGCTCTTAAAATAACATCACTGACTCACAATCCCAAGATGAGATGCAAAAACCTGGGGTTTTTGCAAACAGAAAGACCTCTGATCTCAGTGAGGATACCCGCCTCACCCTATCTCATTCGCCAACCCCCACCCCACCAGTCACACACACCCAGGATGACACCAGGGAAGAAATAAATCACATTAAGAAAGACGTGGGAACTTACATCATAACTGATCAATCAACACAGCCCACAAACTTGAAGTCCTTACTTCCCCTTCTCTTGAAGATAGATGCAAGTCTAATGACTTCTGTTCTTTAGGGTCATGTGATTACATTCCACCCACAGGGTGACATTGAGGAAAATGCTCTGCCTATCTTAATTTGAGACCAGTTGAGTTTTACAACATGACCCTCATGAATAAAAACCCCAGGACCAGATGATGTAACAGGGAGATTCCACCATTCTTGTATCTGCCAGATACACCAATCTGAACTTCTCAATTCAACCACACTGAATGATTACCATAGTTCTCTTGAGTTATTTGATCTGAAATTTCATCAAGAAGCAAGCACTCAGTAATTAATTAATAAAGAAGTGTAAAATAGAAGAGCCAAAAATCTATTCTTTATATTTTCCAACAGACAAATCCACCATCTGATGCAATGGACAAATCCAGGTGTTACTATCCACTTCCCCTGTGATAGATTTATTCCAACTGAGAAGTTAGAGGAACCACAGTCCACAGGAGACCAACCTCACTTATGACACCAACAACAAAGAGGTTCCCAAAAGCCACCCACAGCTTCTAAAATTCCCTAGAAGGAAGCACAGAACTCACAACTGTTCTACTCACTGTAATTGTATATTACAGGGAAAGAATACAGACTAGCACCAGCCAAGAAAACAGGTACATGGGGGGATAGTCCAGGAAAAGTGCCAAATGTGAAACTTCTAGTTGTCCCTTCCCAGTGAGGTCATGGAGGTGTTACTTTCTAGGCTGACAAGACTCATGGAGTATTGCCGAGGAGAGATGTTCACCCAAGCCTCAGTGCCTCGAGTTTTTACTATAACTCTACCACTTACTTTTTGGGTGACTGTTCTTCAGTCTCCAGTCTGTCCCCCAGGTGGTCCTCTCATGCTAACCCCTCTCCAACTACAACACCCCAGAGTCCCAACTCCCCTAATTTTCTGTTACCCTTCTCCATGTAGAAGCCCTGTGTGCCCTGTCCTGTCCCTGTTCTGCCTCATGGAGCCATGTGTGATAAAGAGTTCCTTCATCTATCTAAGGGTCACTGTTTTGTGTCCCACCACCAAAAGAATCTTTCCATCTTCTAAAACACATGCACCTCATCCTGCTTTGTCCCTTAACCTACTGTAGACATGACCCCTCCTATGTCCTGGGATCATCTGTGTCCACTGTCACCCTCCCCAATATGTCTTTGGTTTCTAGGACCTTTGTACCCCTTCTCCCCACAGAGCCCAGTATGTACCACACCCTTTCTTTCCTTGTACTCTGCCCACTGTGCCCTTAAGCTGGGTGGTGCACTTTAAACACTCTGGAGACTTGACCCCGGTGCACTTTAGCCCTCTCTGCACTTGCCACCACCACAGCCCCCACGCTCTCTGTACCTCCATCTTACTCTTACAACTCTTGGTTTCTATGGATTTTTTTGTTGTTATTGTTTAGACTTCCTGTCATGGCTGGGGTCACTACTGCCAAACTTTATTTTTCTTGAAAATTTCCATATCATCATTTCCAAATTAACTTGCATTTGGTTATGCAAACCAGTACAAAAATTTCAGAGGTAAATTACTAATGTCATGTTTTTGCTTTTACTATTTACTCATTAGAAAACCTTTTCCCTCCTGACCAATGTGGCTCAGTTGGTTGGGCATCACCCAACAAAGTGAAAAGTTTGCAGATTCAATTCCTGATCAGGGCACATACCTGGGTTGCTAGTTAGGTCCCTGGAAGGGGCATGTACAAGAAGCAACCAGTTGATGTTTCTCTCTCACATCGATGTTTTTTCTCCCTTTCTCCCTCCTTTCCCCTCTCTCTAAAAATAAATAAATCTTTTTATTAAAAAAAGAAATTCTTTTTCATTAGTTTATCTGATACTATATATCTTGAATATTGAAGCAGTTGTGCACCTTAGGGTTTTGAAGATTAAGAACAAATTTGGGTGGGAGTGTAAGTAAAGTTTAGGGAATATAGTCAATAATATTATAATAATTATACATGGTGTCAGGTGGGCACTAGACTTATCACACCAATCATTTTGTATGGTATGTAAATGTCTAACCACTATGCTATACACCTGAAATGAATACAATACTAAATATCAATTGTAACTGAAAAATTAAAAACACTTTTAATTAAGTTTTTAAAATGACTTTTATTTGAGACAGAACACCTCAGCAAAACAGGGAATCCAGTGAAACAGATGTGGTTCCCCTGCAAGACCCTCCTGAATTAGACCTCAGTATTTTTTGCTTTTTTTCATGTGAGACCATGTCTGCCATTAGGGACCATGAAAAAAAATGTGTCTCTCCCAAACAAGTCAATAGTCTATTTGAAGATACACACAAGGAACTTGTAATTATTCTTGATAATTAGCAACTGGGAAAAAAAGCTTTTCAGCCAAGTTCTTAGCTCCCCAGACTGCACTGTCATCACCACGGCAGGTGAAGTGATAACTGCAGGTCTGAGGGGAGGTGAGGTCACAGAATCACAATCCATAACCAGGTCTGGCTGCCATGACCTTCACACTGAGCCCAGGGTCCTGACAGCAGGAGAGAGTTGGGTCAGTATTTTCTATTTCCATCTGAAAGGCAGAGTCTGTAAGGAAGGACATCTAAGTAAGGATGCATGTCTGCAAAAGGATTGTGGAGTAGAAACAAATCCATGGGGAGGGGTCAGAGGAATAACTCCTTAGGTGTGAGCTGAGCTTGTAAAGAGAGATGAGAATCCTTGACCCTGGCACCAATCCCTGATGGCTCCCAGAATAATTTCATATAATCTTCACTGAGCACAATTATTGATAAATAGTACCAGTGATAATGAATTCTGTTTTGTTAGATTTTTAAAGACTGTAGTTATGAAACTGGTCTGCTGTTCACATTACCTCACCTGAGTCCTAAATTACATTCTCTGTATTGATAGAGGTGTGCTTATAATATCTTCATGCTTATAATAAAGAGCAGGATATAACTATCAGCATAACCTCACTTTGTGCAGAAACCAAGTATCTGAATTTATCTGTGAACTAAAAAATGATTTTTCAACAACTGTAACAGCATAATCAATAAAAGATTTTTAAGAAATGGTTTTTCATCTAATTATGGGTTTACAGTGCAATGAGACCATCTTTGTGTTTTTACTGAAAACACCTGTGCTCTTATGATTACGATGAGACTGCTTTCCCTCTTGAAGTTAGGGACTCAGCATTTCAAAAAAAGGAAACTCTAATTATGGGCTTCGGACAATAATGAAGACCAAATGTATGTTGTGTTATTTTCTCTGATTAATAACATTCTAATATCAATTCCCAGCTCCCTGCTCATTTCACTAGGATTCAATGTATTCAGTGCGTAAGATTCCATGTTTTCCAGATTCCATTCTGTATGTCTCTTGTACTTTAATACATTGCACAATTTTTGCTTCATAGTTAAGTTACACTTTCCTTGTGCATCTACAAATTGATGTTGTGTGAAATTAGTAATAACTTAGTATCTATGCTATGTTTTATTCTATATTAGTGTCTTCTGTATCATAACTTAGGAGAAAAGTAATATTGTTCAAAAGCTTTTTTTTTAGTCCATACCATTGTATTTTTGCTCCAGCATTACAACCGGAGCGAAATGAGTTTTCTTACAGCCAAACTGATACTGAATCAACCTCACACTGATTAAATCCAACTTATTCATGGGCCAGTTTACTTCCGAATATACTGTATTAGTGTATCTACATTTTTATTAGGAGCTCTAAAACTTCATTCACATTTGACATTGACTTACACAATAAATATTAAAATAAAAATGGAAACTTGTCACAACCAATTCATAAAATAAACTACCAAAAATGTAAAATAAAATGTCAAGTTATAAAAACAAAAGTAAATATAGATGTAAAAACACAGCTGACATGGTTTCTTTGTGCAGCACAATGACTCCATTTGCCTCTGCTGGTCAGAGCATGATCTCTGCACACAGCCTAGCCAGGTTCAAGGCTCCACTCTGCACTAACCTGCATGTGAATTTAGACAGATCACTTAACCTCTCTGAATCTAGGTTCTCCTTGTCTTCACAATGAAAACAAGGCCAGTGCCTACCTCGTACCGTCATGACAATCTAGAAGGTTCTCTACGTACAGTTTCATAGCAATGATTCATATATTGTAAGTGCTACTTAAAGAATATATTCTAGGAAGCCTCTATGTCCAAAAAAATTAAAAAATTAAGAAACCACTTAAGTATTTTTTTCCCTTGGTGAAAACATTACATTTCAGCTGGTCTGCTACATGTAGCCCACCCATGTTCTCACTCAGGTTCCTCGGGTCCTCAACATGTATGCCCATCACTGGGAACTGGCAGGATGGCCTCAGTGGGTTGGCAGTGGGGCTGGTCGACTTGCCAGAAAGCATAGTTGGGATCCTGGCATGTTCACTCTCCTTCACCACTATCTCTTCCTTTACTGTACTGGGTTCAGATGAATAGTCAACAATTTCATTCTCAAGCACCTACTTCCAGTCACTTCCCGATCATTCTCTTTAATGGTATCCCCAAGACAAAGACAGATTTAGGGACTTCCAGCCAAGATGGAGGCATAGGTAGATGCACTGTGCTTCCTCGCACAACCAAGATAGGGACAACAACAATATAGAAACAAAATAGCAACCAGAACTGACAGAAAATTGAAGTGTATGGAAGTCGGACACCCAAGGATTTAAAATTAAACACGTTCATCCAGACCAGTAGGAGGGGCGGGGAGTCAGGACTGGCGAGGGACATGGAGCAGAGAGCTGACCGACCGGGACAGCGCACTACTCCGCAGCAGGCAGACCCTGGGCACACAAGTGGCGGTGGCTGGTGGGCCCCGGCCAGGGGGTAGCGACCGGCAGACCCAGCAAGGCGGCCATTGTGAAGCAAGGCACTGCTCCCAACTCAGGGTCCCAGCACTGGGAAACAGAGCTTTGGGTCACTGACTGAAAAGGAAGGTCCCACGGGGTGCACAGGCCCACCCACACTGGGATTGGTGCCAGAGGGGCCCAGTTGGTTCGCAGAAAGTGGCAGAGAGGTCTGGGGTCCTACAGAGAGCAGAGCAAGCACGATTGTTCCTTCTCGGACCCTGCCCCCACATACAGCATTACAACCCAGCAACTGGGGTGCCCCACCCTGGTGAACACCTAAGGCCCCACCCCTCACTACAGGAACTCGACAAGACCAAAAAAAAAAAAAGCCAGCAAAAAGATGGCTCAAACAGAAGAAGAATTGAAAGCCCCAGAACCCATCCTTTTAAGTGACCAAGAGATTGCCAACCTATCAGATGCACAGTTCAAAGCACTGGTGATCAGGATACTCACAAAATTGGTTGATTTTGGTCACAAATTAGATGATAAAATGCAGGCTACAATAAGTTTAATGAAGAAAAATGCACAGGAAACCATTAGTGATGGAATGAAAGATGGGTCTCACATCACTGGAGTGGACCAGAAGGAAGAAAAAAATATACAAC
>JAPYXV010004032.1:0-11721 GCA_028533065.1 Trachops cirrhosus
CCGGGACAGCAGCGGGCGGCTGGGGCCCCGGGGCAGTGTTCAGCGGCAGCAGGGACAGCCTGTGGCAGCAGAGGGGGCGCCGGCTCGCGTTCAGGTGGCACGGAGTCCTTCCGTGTCCCGGCCAGCGGCTGGGAGGACTCAGCGCCACACGCCAGCCACAGTGAGTGAGCAGCTGTCTCCGTCGGAAATCGCGAGGCCCAGGGTTCGCAGAAAGTCCCTCCACAAAGTCACAGGAGGGCAGTTCCTGCACCGAAACCAAGTCGTACGTACAAGACGGTAACAAGTTACAGGGTCAGGCGGCAGGTGTGGCGGAGAACCAGCGCCACCTGCTGGCGCGGCCACAGCTCACGTGGCATCCACGGGCGGCGCCCCCCGAACCGCCAAGCCCTGCGGGAGCACGGGCCGAGAGCCTAGGGAAGCGGAGGACCAACGGCCTCAGGTCATTTTCCAGGACGGGCTCCGCAAACAAAAGGAAAGCAGGAGGCCGCTGGCAGGCAGGGCTGCCGTCGGAGGGTCACTGGGGTGCGAAGCTCGCAGCTGTCACAGTTCCCGGGACGCAGACGCGGTTCCGTGAGGGTGCCGCTCGGACTCGCTGCCCGAGAACTGCGTCCCTTTGCGTCTCCTTTGGGCTCCGATGCGCAAACCCCCTGCGGCTCTGAGGGGACGGCGGGTGTGCGCTTGTGTCGTGACAGGTCACAGCGGCAGTGACCGGAGACTTCCCGCCCGGCGCCGACACCGTGCGCTGCCGGACCTCGGGCGGCCGCGTCCCCTCTCAGAGCCTCTGCTCACTCCTTCGTAGGGGAGCAGCCACTGCCCACCTCCCAGGAGGCCCCGCATCTTTCTAGAAACACTGCGTTGAACACACCTCACAGTGAGCTTTCCGGTCGGGAGATTTTTGTTGACTCGCTTCTTTGCTGGGGACAGTGTCACACATGACCGGTCAGCTTTCTTCAGCCCATCACTCTCAAGTCACAGTTTTATGGATTTGACAGTAGAATCTGTGACCTCAGGGACGACCCAGAACTCACCCAATCTGAACAGAGAGGAAAACCTGGCCGAGAAGTAAGTCACCTTGGGGACCTGTGGGAAAATAAGGGGAGACCCAACTCTCATGCCACTGACTCCCAGAAGAGAGAGAGGGACTGACAGACGACTCAAATAAGTAATGCCGTCCCAAATTTGTCAAAAGCCATTGAACATGTAGATTCAAGACATCAAGGAAATGCCAGACAGAAAAAACCCAAGCAACTCCACACCGGAAATACCATAATTAAAATTCTAAAAAATAAAGACAGGAGAGGGAGACATAGGTAGATACGCTGTGCCTCCTTGCACAACCAAAAGAAGGACAACAACAAATTTACAAACACCAACCAGAACTGCCAGAAAACAGAACTGTGTGGGAGTCGGAAAATCAAGGAGTTAAAGAAGAAACACTCATCCAGACCTGTAGGAGGGGTGGGGACGGGCAGCTGGGGTGGAGAGGACTCACAGCAAGGTCGTGGCTGGAGTACCAGGCGGTTCCACATTCGTGTGCGGATAAACCAGGAGGAATAACTGGGGAGTGAGACAGACTCACAACCCAGGGTTCTGGCGCAGGGAAATAAAGCCTCAAAACTCAGACTGAAGTAACCTGTGGGGTTTCGGTGGCAGGAAAAAGTCTCCCAACCTCACAGGAGAGCTCGTTGGAGAGACCACAGGGTCCTAGAATGTACACAAACCCACCCACTTGGGACTCAGCACCGGAAGGGCCCAATGTGCTTGTGGGAGAAAGTGACTGAAAGTCCCCAAGAGCTGAGCAAGCAGCACTATTCCCTCCCGGACCCCTCACCTGCATACAGCGCTACAACACAACCACAGGGGTTGCTCCGCCCTGGTGAGTTCCTGGGGCTCCGCCCCTTACTGTATAACAGGCGCAGAGACAAAAAAAAAAAAAAAAAGGAAAAAAAAGATGGCCCAAATGAAAGAACAGATCAAAGCTGCAGAAAAAATACAATTAAGTGATGAGGAGATAGCCAACCTATCAGATGCAGAGTTCAAAACACTGGTAACCAGGATGCTCATAGGAATGGCAGAGTATGGTTGCAAAATACAGGGAAAAAGTGAAGGCTATGAAAAGTGAAATAAAGGAAAATGTACAGGGAACCAACAGTGATGGGAAGGAAACTGGGACTCAGATCAATGGTTTGGAACAGAAGGAAGAAAGAAACATCCAACTGGATCAGAGTGAAGAAACAATCCAAAAAAATGAAGAGAGGCTGAGGATTCTCTGGGACAGCCTAAAACATTCCAATATCCTAATTATAGGGGTGCCAGAAGGAGAAGAGGAAGAGCAAGAAATTGAAAACTTATTTGAAAACATAATAAAGGAGAACTTCCCCAATCTGGCCAAGAAAATAGACTTTCAGGAAGTCCAGAAGCCTCAGAGAGTCCCAAAGTATTTGGATCCAAGGAAATACACACCAAGGCACATCATCATTACATTAGCCAAGACTAAAGAGAAGGAGAGAATCTTAAAAGCAACAAGAAAGAATGAGACAGTTACCTACAAAGGAGTCCCATAAGACTGTCAGCTGATTTCTTAAAAGAGACCTTGCAGGCAAGAAGGGGCTGGTAAGAAGTATTCCAAGTCATGAAAAGCAAGGACATACATCCAAGATTGCTCTATCCAGCAAAGCTATCACTTAGAATGGAAGGGCAGACAAAGTGCTTCCCAGATAAGGTCAAGTTAAAGAGTTCATCATCACCAAGCCCTTATTATATGAAATGTTAAAGGGACTTATCTAAGAAAAAGAAGATAAAAACTATGAACAGTAAAATGACAACTCACAACTATCAACAACTCAACCTAAAAAAGAAAAGAAAAACAAACTAAGCAAACAACTAGAACAGAAACAGAATCACAGAAATGGGGATCACATGGAGGGTTATCAGCGGGGAGTGGGAGGGGGAGGATGGAGGAAAAGGTACAGAGAATAAGTAGCACAGATGGTAGGTAGAAAATAGACGGGGAGGGCAAGAATAGTATGGGAAATGGAGAAGGCAAAGAACTTACATGTACGACCCACGGCCATGAACTAAGGGGAGGCAGGATGCTGGAGGGAGAGGGTGTGCAGGGTGGAGGGTAATAAAGAAGGGAAAATGGGACAACTGTAACAGCATAATCAATAAAATATATTATAAAAAATAAAGACAAACAAAACATCTTAAAAACAGCTGGAGAGAGAGGAAAAAAACCCCACAATGCTCATTGGTAAACACCAGTGAAATTATAGTGGATTTCTCACCTGAAACAAGGGGGCCAAAAAAGGTAGCACAATATTCTCTCCCTCCCTCCCTCCCTCCCTCTCTCTCTCTCTTTCTTTCTTTCTTTCTTTCTCTCTTTCTCTCTTTCTTTCTTTCCTTTTTTTGGGGTAACTCTTTAAGTGTCAAAAGAAAAGAAGTGTTAATTGAAAACTCTTTGTCTGAAAATATTAACCTGGAGAAATTATATGGAAATAAAGACAAATTTGCATAAAGGAAAAGTAAAAAGAATTTATTGCCAGAAAATCTATGCTTAAAGACTGACTAAAGAAACATTTTCAAGCCTAAAGAAAATTTAAAAAAAAAAGATTCTTAGAGCAGCAGAATGAAAGAAGAAACCACAGAAACAGCAAAAATACGGTATCTACATTAAACTATTTTTCTCATGAATTCTATGAGTTATATTTGATAATCACAATGCAAATCGTAACTATCTGATAATCAAGACAATGGTATTTAAAAGTAAGAATGGGAAGGTGAGACTCCCACTTGTCACTGAAAGGGGGAAAAGTGGGTGCTGGTAGGTTATGAGAAGCCACTTCTGAGTATTGTAATAGGATGACAGCCAGTGTGGAAAGTGTGCAGAGAGATGCACTCAAAAATACTATAAAAATTAAGGTGGAGTGTTAAGTAGTGTTCAAGTAACGCAAAGGAAAAAAGTTAGCAAAGAAACAAGAAATCAGAAAACAAATAAAAATTGAGTCATTTAGTGACAAAGCTAAGCCTTAACGTAGCAGTAACTACATTAAGTGTAAATGGTCTAAACGCATTGGACAAAAGACAGAGATTGGCAGAGCAGGTAAAGAAATCACCCCCCGACTAGCTGCGCTTTGTAAGAAGGCCAACTCCGTTTCAACAATGTAGCCAGCTTAAAAGTAGGAAACTGAGAAAAGGTATGCCACATGGCAACAAAGTTTAAAAAGCAGAAGTGGCAGTATTTGTATCGGAAAAAGTAGGCTTCGGAGCAAATAAAATTACTAGCAATAAAGACAGACATTACATAAATGACAAAAAAATATCAACCCACCAGGAAATCAGAATGGTCCAAAAAGGGTAGGCTCCAAACGACAGAACCTCAAAAATGCCTGAACCGACGATTCTAAGACACGTGCAGCGAGCTGACCAGGGGTGCACCCGGCTGTGAACAGTGCCGCACACCACACTGCGAGTCTGCTGACAGGAGGAAGTGGAGCACTCTCCCCGGGAGAGAGAGGAAGGTAACGTCTGAGGTGCTGACGTGTTACCTACCCTGATCACAGCGATTATTTCACACAGTGCATGCGTACCCATGATCGCACTGTGCACACTGGATATACACAACCTTATTGTCAATTAATCCTGAGTAAAGCCAGAAAAGAGATGAAAACAACAGGCAGGGCTGAACGGAGAAATGAACAACACAGCTTAGTTGGGAACAGGACGCTCCCGTCTGAGAAGCCAACAGAACTGGTGGGAAAACAGCCAGGACGACGAGCTCTGTCCGGGAAAAGTCCAGCCATTGCTCCTATAACGAGAACGGTTTGTGCAGCGTTGATGGGACCGGGCAGCCAAGGAGCGTGGACTGGAGTGCACGTGTGTGAACAATGAGGACTTCACTGCAACAGTCATGGGGGTGGCAGACGCTGCTGGGTGAGCTTGTGTCCTGTGTGGCCATCTCATTCAAAGTGACCGAGCCAGTAGAGCAACGAATCTGCATCCAATTTTGCGTTAGGGCGTGAACATTCCTCCGTGGAAACTTTTCGGATGATTCAGAAGGACACAGCTACGGGCAGCTGGTGATTGGCGGCTTCATCACGACAATGTGCCTGCTCATGCATCGCGTCTCATGCAGAGATTTTTGGTGAAACATCAAATCACCCAGGTGACAGCCCCCCTACAGCCCAGATTTGGTGCCCTGCAACTTCTGGCTTTTCCTGAAACTGAAATCGCCTTTGAAAGGGAAGAGACTTCAGATCATTGATGAGATTCAGGAAAACACGACAGGGCAGCTGATGGCTATTGGGAGAACTGTGTGAGGTCCCGAGGTGCCCACTTTCAAGGGGACTGAAGCGTCCTTGTCCTGTGTACAGTGTTTCTTGTATCTTCTTCAATAAATGTCTCTATTTCTCATATGACATGGCTGGATAGCTTCTGGACATATTTTAAATGTGGGAAGGAGGATCTTTTCCTTTCTGGCTCTCCACTCCTGCCCCGGGAAGCGGCCTGGGGACCTGAGGCCGTGGCTGGCAGCCAGCTCACTGCCACTGGGGAGCAGCCACCAAGCCCATGGTCACTGCCAGGGTCGTGGCGGTGCTGGGTCGCTGAAGGGACCTGGGTCAGCAACTCCCCGTCTTCCTGAGTAAATAAAAAGTGACTTTGGTTTAAAAAAATGTATCATTTTTATGAATTCTCTAAAATATTTTCTCAGTGATTTTAATTTAAAAAAAATCACTTTCAGAAAATGTCTCACTGTGAGTTGACCTAGTTTGACAGCGGAACACAGCCTGTCCATCCTTGTGTAACTTCCCGCACAACAGACAAGTGGGCGGTGGTCAAGAGAGGTCCTAAGCCCCCCTTCCGCCCCGGTGACTGTGTTTAACCCAAACCCAGACAGCTGTATCAGAAACAGCCGCTGCAGCACCGAAAGGGGCACGCAGAAAACACCAGCCCGGGTGTACCGCAGCCCCGGCGGGCGGGAGGAGGCGGGCTCCGGAGGCTCCGGGCGCTGGGACACTCGGGTGGGGTTCAGCCGCGCCCTCGGCTCCCGCTGCGGGTCCCAGTCACATCTGTGATGTGCTCTAGCTGACTGCTGTGGCTCTGTTTTTATTTCTTCACAATCCTGTTTTGTAGAAATGGGCGAACTGATCTGAACTTGCTTTTTTTTTTTAACATTTAAAAGGAGAACTAAAATCTTCCAGCTAGATTTGATAATTGGGAAAAAATGCTTTGTAATTCTCTTTTTTAATGTCAGCAGTTTGCAGTGGCGTTTGTCTAGGTTTGAAACTAGATGAGAAAAAAGAGACAGTCGCACTGCCAGCGTCCCGCGGTTTGGCAGGAACGACCCTGAAGAAGCTTCCAGAAGGACAGCAGGGGCGGCGGGCCAGGCACAGAACAACGGTGACCTGCCTGTCCCCGCATCCCCTGGGCTCCACACCGTGTCCGGGGCTCACTGCCTGGGGGCCCAGCAGTTCCCGGTCTGCAGAAGCCCAGGGGAGTGAGGGGAGAAGGGGATGCAGGGGCTCCCCTCTGCACGTGCCCCCGCACACCAGACTCAGCGACCGGGAGAGACCGCACCGCCCCCTGGTGGACGCGCGCGCACCGCCCCCTGGTGGACGCGCGCGCACCTGCCCCCTGCTGCCTGGGAGAGTTTGTCCAGCGTGGCCGCGTGGCCCAGGAGAGCAGAGTGCCGGTCACGGGACCACAGACAAAGCGGGACGGGACCCTTGCCACTCAGCGGCGTTCTCACAAGTGGGTGAAGTGTCACAGCCCCTGAGAGGAACAGTGAACGTCACGCACCCACAGTGTCGGGAGAGGGTGTTCCCTCCACAGGGTCACTCGGGATACGCCAGGAACCACTCGGGGTCAGACCCTCATTCTGTGCCTTCCTGGACAACTGGGGAAGTGCGTGCCCAGGAGACGGCAGTACAGCCCGAAGTGGCAGAATTCCTCGAAGGGGCCGAGGGACGTTGTTGGCCAAAGCGAGCGGCTGGGCGGAGACGTGGGCCGAGCTGCGCGGTGGAGAGTACTCAGGGTCAGACGGGCCACCCCTGTCACCCGTCCTCGCTTCCCTGATCAGGCCACCAGCCGCCCCCCGCCCGCACACTCGGGCAGGGCAGCACTCACCCCCTGGACACGTGTGCGCCGCCCAGAGACCTCTGTCCCGGCCCCCTGGCTGAGTCCCTGTCCAAGAAGCGTCACTGGCAGTGTGATGACAAAATAAAAGAAATGCAACGGGACAATGACGCCACAGCGTCACTTGGGCAGAAGTGGTCCTGCAGGTGTCTTAGAATTTCTTAGACTGATTCTTTCAGATAATCTTTGAACTTAAAAATCCCTGCAGGATCCGTGACCAGCCGTGATGCTGTGTGTGGATCTCAGTGTGAGAGTCCTTGACTTTTGTTCCTGGGAATCAGAATAGAGGGGTTACAGCTATGCTGGGTGAGCGGGGTGAGCAGGGTGAGCAGGGTGAGCAGGGTGAGCAGGGTGAGCGGGGTGAGTGCACGGGGCAGCGGAGCCCCAGGCCCCGTGGGAAGGAGCCGGGCGTGTCAGGTAAAGGACAGGAAGCCAGCCGCCTTCCAGTTCCAGGTAAATCCTGCATTTCTGTCAGAGCAAGTGCGTCTGAAACACTGTACAGGACACGCTTACAGTAAAGAAATAATTACAGGGACATGGCGCACAGCGCAGGAAGTATCCTCGGTGACACCGTGGTGGCTGTGTGGGGACAGATGGTCACTCTGCCAGGTTGCAAATGTCGAGTCTCTACACCGTGCACCTGAAACCAATGTGACATTGTACGCCAACTGTACTTTAATAAAATTGAATAAGTAAATAAAAGTGTTAAAAATATTCTCTGTTTATCCGATACTCAGATTAACTGGGTGTCCTGTGTCATCTGACTGTCTGTTTTCTGCATCTAGTGACACCGGACGCAGGGCACCCCCGGGGGACAGCGGACGCCTCTGGTGGGCTGCCTGACCCCCCGTCACTCCCGAGAGCAAGTCCCTCAGCCTCAAGCCTGAGTGCGCCCGGCTTCCCTGCCTCCCGTCGAAGAGTCCACTCCCCACCCCACTCCCTACGTCCCGTCCAGTGTGTGACCAAGCACCCAGGAAGAGAGGGGCCGGGCCTGGCCGTCCCTGCGTGGACCCGCCCGTTCCACGGTCACTCAGTAGATGCCCTGACTGGGGCTCCTTGGGAAGATGCTGGCTGTCGGGACGGCCTGTGACCCCCCACCCCGCCCGGCAGGTCTGTAAGAGCCGGCTGCCGGGCTGGGTCACAAGGCCCCGCGACCCGTCCCAGCCCCGTCCGCCCCCAGTGCCATCGCCCTCACCCTCCACCGTCAGGCCTTCCCTCTTGCAGTTCCTTCCGGTGCGGACACGCTTCCCACCCGGGGACAGGGTTCCTGAATGTCCCGTTCGGCTCGGCAACGTGCACACCTTACTTTTTCAGCTCTTCTGTGATTCACTGCCTTTGCCTCCAAACACCAGCCCAAATATGACCTGCACGGCCAGACTTTTTACAAACACCCTCCCCGGCGATCTTCCCTGCTGGGGTTTTTATGTCACACTCACCCTCCGCCCCAGAGCACAGAGGGCCTGCGCTAGACACGCGTGTGCTCGCTTACTCGGTTACTGACGATCAGGGCTCTCACCGATCGCTTCTCGAAGGACGGAGGGAGGGAGGGAGGAGGGAAGGAAGGAAGCCAGGAAGGAAGGAAGGACGGACAGACAGATTCACCAAACACAAAGAACAAGAGAAAGAGAGAGGGGGAGCGGAGTGACAGGGCACCGAACCCACCGCCCTGCAGTCACGTCACCTGCCCTCGGCACCCGGCTCACTGTGGCGGGCGGAGCACGCCCGGTTTGGCCCCACAGCACGGCTAGCGCCTGACCCCGCCCAGCGCCTGACCCCGCCCAGCGCCTGACCCCGCCCGTCCTCTTTACGGAAAAGGTGAGATCGGGGGGCAGCGGGTGAGGCCGTGCAACAGCCAGTCCTCCTCCTTCCCGGGGAGGCTTTCTGTACGTGGGGCACGCACGTCCACACACACACACACACCTGTATGCTCACTCACGTGCACATGCACACACATGTCCACACACCTGTGACCATACACACATGCACACATGGCCACACACACACACACACCTGTGTGCTGCCATGTGCATGTACACATGTGTGCACACACCCCCACACCTGTGCACACAGACACATGTGTGCACGCTCATGTATACATGATCATGCGCATGTGCACACACACATTTGCAGTGATGGGGAGTATAGACTTCATCGAATCCTCCTGGATTCTGAATGCAAGTTTCTCAGCGCACGGACGGGAGATTACGGCAGAATCTCAGCAGCCTCTTTCCCGGGTGCGTCTTGGCTGAATCCGGGAGGCCGCTCCCCTAGTGAGGCCAGCGGGTCACGGGAGGCAGGTGCAGGGACTCAGAGCAGGGCCAGGAGCACAGGACAGTCTCCAGCTCCCCCTGGTGGCCCGCCCTGGCCACGGCACCGGGCCAGAGGCTGCAGTGCTCCGAGTGAAGGGAGAGCACCAGGTCCCGGGGCCTTACTCCACCTCATTAGATTGAGCAGCAGGTCTTTAAACAGTGAATGTGCGTTATTTCTTGGGCAAATGCCAAGGATCTTTTTTAGGCTCCAAAGAGACTAAGTAAGTTTTGGCCTCTTTTAACGTGATCCAGAGGCTGAACAGGCAGAGAGAGGACGTGATGCGTCCCAGCCCCTGACAGAGGACAGGCCCGACCTTGTGCTGTGGGTGTGAAGCCCACGGGCTCGGAGGGCAGGGATGGGCATCACTGCCTGCATGTGGCTCCCGTGGCTCCCGTGGCTCCCGTGGCAGGAGCTGCGACGTGGGACATGTCTCACATCCCCCACAGCAGCACAGAGCGGCCATGTCCTCTCAGGAAAGCTTTGGAATGAACTCAAAACTCTGCCCCTCGGGGCTCCTCCCGGGGGCAGGTCCCACCATCTGCCACCCGGCCCGTCTGCGTGGAACCAGCTGCACTGTTTCCAGGGACGACTTCCAGAAGGACTCAGAGCCGGCAGCCGACGGGCCTTCCTTTCTGAGATGTGTGCGTCTTGGCCCCAAAGACGGACGCTGAGTGGGGAAATGTAGGCGTCGGGCACAGCAGCCTGGAGGCTGCTCTCCCTGCTCTGTCACCGTCACCCACTGGCACCTGCCTCGCCCCTCCCCCTCCTCCAGCTCCTGCCTGGGGTCCTCGGGACAGAAAGGCGAGGGGCTCTCAGAGAAACCGCCCACTCAGGCGAGTTTTCATCTTGCGACTCCATTTACAGTTTCAAGGAGCAGCCAGTCGGGAGAGTGACAGACGCTCACCCTCTGCCCGTTTACGAGTGTGTTTTCCACGTGACCCTGACTCGTTCCTTCTGTCGGGTGACGCACGCCGATGCCCTGGAAGTCGGGCCCCCCAGGCGCCCCGTCTGAGGCCTGCTGGGAGCCAGCCCCCGGGGGCTCTGTATCCAGCTCCCCCTGCTCACCAGGGACGAACCCGGACTCCGTGGAACTACCTCTCCGTGGAAAGCGCACAGTTGGGGGGCATGAGTGACAGTGTTGTTTCTGACCTGACTTCTTCGAGAGGGTCCTTTGTGGAGGGAGATCCTCCCTCTGTCCCGCCCGGACTGCTCTGCTGGACAGAGCGGGAGCGTGTCCGGTCCACCTGCTAGAACGACACCTGGGGAGCGTGGCCCTGGCTGGGGAATGACCCAGGCACGGGGTCCGAGACGCAGCCGGACGCTGAGAGCCCCTCTGTGCTCAGCTGGGGGCTGCCGGCCCGTGGTCAGCGGCAGCACTCGGTGTTCGACCCAAACCCCGAGCCGGTCGGTTCTGCTCCTCGCAGAAGCCGTTAAATGCACGAGCTCTCCTAAGACGCCAAGCGGTGTCTTTGCTTCCTTAAGGCAGGAAAGCAGGGCGTGCTCTCCCAGTGAGACTCGTACTCTCCCAGTGCGGCTTCAGAGCCCGCACAGGCCTGGGGGCCGGACCCCCGGCGGGACCGGAGTGGCCGTCGGACGGGGGTGTGGGGTCCTGCTCCCCCAACTGCCCATAACTCACCCGTCCCTCAGCACGTTCTTCCAGAAACGTCAGTTTTTCTGGAGTCGACTGATTTCACCGCCTACAGCCTCTGAAACCCTCAGCAGGTGGCTTTGGTGGTCCTGAGCACCCGGGGCCCCCATCCCTCCAGCCCCCTCACTGTGCACCACGGAGTAACCACGGAAGAAACCCAGGGGGCCAACTCTCTCCATGGCCTGCTCGGCAGCTGGTTAGCAGCCATAATGCCCATCACCGTCAGGCAGGGAGGTGGCCGGTCCCCAACTGCAACACTAAAGGTCAGGAGCTAAAGCCACAGGTCACGTGGGGACCAGGGCTCGGGGGCAGGTGGCTGTGCAGCCACCACAGGGTGAGCTGCTGGTCAGTGCAGGTTTTGAAACCACTCAGTGTCGACCTGCCTAGTTAACCGTGCTTTTCCCGCCGTCTGCAGTAGCCCTGAAACTACCAGGCAGCACTGCCAGGAAAAAAACCACCGCCTCACTTTCTCCGTCCTCTGCTTTCTGTGTTCCGAGCAAGCTGTGGTGCTGAGCAAACAGTCCCTGTGGCCTCCCCCCAGCTTAGCCACAGGCTGCCGGCCCCTCCTTCCTGTTTATGAAACCCTCCCGAGAGCTGGCAGACGGCAGGCAGCCTCACACCTGAGTGCC
>JAPYXV010004033.1:0-11719 GCA_028533065.1 Trachops cirrhosus
TCTTAGGATATAGTCCCAGCAGTGGAAGTGCTGGATCAAAGGGCAGGTCCATTTTTAGTTTTCTGAGGAAGTTCCATACTGTTTTCCACAGTGGTCATACCAGTCTGCAATCACACCAACAGTGCACTAGGGTCCCTTTTTCTCCACAAACTATCCTCATTTAAAAAATTTATTTTTCTTTATGCTCCTCTATTTTTTCTTTATGCTCCTCTGATTGGGTGTTTTTTTCTATCCTGTCTTCCAAATAGCTGATTCAATCCTCTGCTTCATCCAACCTGTTATTTATCCCTTCCTGTGTAGTCTGCATTTCAGATATTGTATTTTTCACTTCTGTCTGGTCTTTGTTTATGGTTTCTTTCATTTTTCATGCTGTTGACATACCTTATAACCATTACTTTACACTCTATATCTGATAAATTGCTTGCCTCCATTTTATTTAGCTCTTTCTCTGTAGAATTCTCCTGTTATTTCGTTTGGGGCATGTTTCTTTGATTCCCCATTTTGGCTGCCTCTTTGTGTTTGTTTCTTGGTATTAGGTAGATCCACCATGACTCCTAGTCTTTTTAGGTTGGGCTTATATAGTAGGTGTCCTGTGGGACCCAGTGAAGCAATCTTCCTGATCACCTGAGCTTGGTGCTCTAGGAATGTCTCTTGTGCATGTTATGGGGACCTTCCTGTTGTTGAGTCTTGGTTGCTATTGGTTCATTTGTGTATGGGACTGACCCTCAGTCTCGTTGACTGTGAAGCTTAACCTCCAACTTAGTGTGCAAGCTGCTATGCATGTTCTGATCACAAGAAGCAGAATTTGCTTCAGAAGGTTTTAGTGCTTATAGTATCTCTCTGTGGAAATGCCGCTTGTGAAGCTTACTGGATTCTGTTCTGTTGTCTGAGGCTGGCCACTGAGTGTGTTGCTTCTAGGTGTGTTTAGAATGACTCTGATGCAGACCTATGTCAAATGCTGCCTGTGACTAGCCCTAGACAACCTGTTTGGAGCTGTCAGTGATCCACAGCATATGGCTCCCTTTGCTGGGTCTGGGTGCATGCAGAAAGGATCAAGCTGCATATCAAGTCTGGCTTTCATCAGCAACAGGCTGGGTGCAGGTCAGCAAAAGCCCCAAGCACCCTGAGATCTGTCTCTGCCTGCCTTCACCTGTTGGCTGCCTGTTAAATTTTTTTTTACCCTCACCTGAGGGCATTTTTTAAATTGCTTTTAGAGAGAGAGGAAGTGAGAGAGAGAACATTGATGTGAAAGAAATACCAATTGGTTGCCTCCTGTATGCTCCCAGATCAGGGTTCATATGTGCCTGGACCCAGAATCAAACCTGAAACCTAGGCATCTGCCCCAACTGGGAACTGAACACACAACTTTTTGGTTATGGTATGATGCTCCAACCAACTGAACCATATCGGCTATGGCTGTTGGTTGTGTGTTAGGCTCAGTTGCTGAAAGAGCTTCTGGCTATACTCATCAGGGTATAAGCTCCACAGGGTGGGACTACTGCTTTCCCCCAGAAAGATGGTGTCTGTGATATCAAAAAATGATACAACACAGAAATTCTGGAGGCTGACCCTTCAGCTCTCTACCCAGATCCTCAAATCCCAGACTCTCATCATGTGACTCTAGTCCATGCTGCCCTCCCTCTGCTGGAACCCAGGTTGAGTTGCTATGAATGAAATTTTCTGTATTGGTCCTTTAAGAGGGTGCCTGTGTCTATAGCTGTCTTTCATCAGTAGACTGAAACCCTGCTGCCTTTCACAGCCAGATCTTTTGTGTGTGCCTCTTCTCAGCTCTGGTCCTCTGAGCTGGGGAGCCTGGCTTGGGGTTCAGACCCCACAGTTCTCAGTGTGAATCCACCCTCTCTTTCCCCCCAGGCTGAGATATCCCCCACAACCTCAGCTGCCACCCATGGGAGTGGGCCAATCCTTTTTGTGTCTCCACCCTTCCTACTAGTCTTTTTTTTTTAATTTTTTATTTTAGTTTATTCTTTACAGTTTCTATCCTTTATTCCCATTCCAGCCCACCCACCCATTCCTCCCCTCCTACCTCCTCTTTCCAACCCCCCTAGTTTAGTCCATGTGTCCTCTATATTTGTTCTTGTAAACACTTCCCTTCTCCCCCTTCCTACTAGTCTTGATGTGGCTTCCTCTGTAAATCTTTGATTATAAGGCTTCTCTTCAGCTGGTTTTCAGTTGGTTACTCAGGATGATTATCCTATAATTTGCTTATAATTCCAGTTTGGTCCTGGGATGTAAGTGTAGCTTCCACCTACCTTGTCACCACCTGGAATCTCTCCTAATTTCTTCTTTGCCCACTCTCACTGAGTTCAGACTCAGAAACCTGATTTTCAGATTGCCTGGTCTGGCAGAGAACAGTGTTACTAGTCTTGCACCATCATCCACAAACCACAGGATCATCCATGACAGCAAAGAAGCATCAACAAGGCTCTCAGAGTACCTGCCTTGTGGTGGGAGAGGACAGTCTTACTTTCCTGGGACTGAGAAAACCAAGCACTAAACCAGTGATCACCAAATGAAATCACAACTGCCCAAAATCTACTGTGCTCCAACTGTAGAGACCTGGTATTTGTACGAGAAACAAAATTCAGGAGTGGAAGACAGGGAGAAAACAGGTTAATGAGTATATGGAGTGTAATTCTAGGGAAGGTTTAGAACCCTTCAGTGACATTGCTCTCACTGTACCATGATGAGGAGGAAAGAGAGAGGGTTCTCTTATTGGAACATAGTGTATCTCATACTGGGAAGCCATAGTGAGGAACTATCATAGAATCATCATAAAACCCCTATTAGGTGGGTGCCATTTCACAGATGAGGAGCCTGAGGCTCAGAAAAGGTGAGTAACTCACCTGGTGATATACTGTCAGGTAAGAGCAAGCCAGATCAGCTCAAAGATCTATGTGGTTCTAGAATCGAAGTCACACAGCCTCCCACTTATACAAATGTGTGTGAATGCCCTGACCAACTGCTGAGGCTCACTGTGGTGACAGAAGCAGAAGAGTCAGATCTGTGAAAAATGCTAAAGGTCAGAGAGTAATAGTAGTTAGTGCTGTGGTTTAAGATTTAATTGTCCCATTTTACCTGGTAATCAGACCAGGACCTCCTCAGTTTGACAGGAGTGGAAGATTCCAGAAATGAAGTGGGTCCATGATTGAACAGGCCAAGCTGGAATTCTTCAAGACTCACTCTGCCATCTCGGTCTTGATCCAGTTTGTTAAACAGGTCCTCTAGTTCCTAAATGAAAGCCAACACATCTCTGCTCTAAGGCTCTACCCACAAGCAGCTAGGTGCCAGCTACATCACCCAGGCTCACCCACCCACACGCTTACCCTCTTACTCACCCTCCCTCTCCAAGCAGGGTAGTTTGCTTTTCCTCATCCAAATTCAAACTGTTGGGTCACACCTAGCCTCCCCAGGCTCTGGTTTATGAAATCTACATGTCTGGTAAGTTTCCATCCTGCTGTGAATAGGTGCCACCTGAACTTCCTAAATTCCACAAATATGCATTCAGTGTCTAATGTGGCAGGAACTTGCTAGAGTGTGGAAAAGATGTATATACGGAGTGTGGCCTGGGCCCCCAGAGGTTCAGGGTCTAACAAGGGCAGCAGGACTGGGGGGACTTTAGCAAGGGTGAGATTGCCCTGTCACCACTCTTTGTTCCTCCTCCTCTTGGTCCCTGAAGAAGAAAAAGGAGAGGTGTAGCTAGGTTCTGAGAGCATCGTGTTTGGCTTGGTAGTAGAAAAAAGCCACACAGGTAGGGGGAAATGTGTTATAGGTAGAAGAAAAATCTTGAGTGAAGGTGCTTAGAGTCTGATGAGGCTGGGGCCACAGCCCATCAGAGATAGACCCTCAAGGATGCAGACTTCAGCAGAAGCACTAGCAGTCATCAAAGAAGTTTAGGTCAGAAAGTGATACAATTGAATCAGTGTCTGCAGGGTAAAGGGATTTTTCAGATCAAATATCAACCATGACCATCACAAAGAACCAGTCATTGAGGGTGGTTTGTCCTTGACCCTCTTACCTCTTTCTTGAGTTCCTGGAGCCCGATGCTCTGGCAGACCAGAGCCAGCTCTTGCTTGTTGAGATGACCACTGCTGCCAACACCTAGCTCTTCCCAGATGTCCCGGATCTGGCTCTCAGTGGTGTCAAAGTGGGAGGTGCGGGACTTCTGAGTGTGCCCCAAGACCTTGGAACCCCAGGTTGGCAGCTGGTCTGAAGCAGAGGGAGTGACAGGTAAACCTGGTACTCCAGGTAGAAGCACTGGGGGGAAACACACCTGCTGATACATTACTCTGAAATCAGATTGACACAGGTGAGTAGCAAAACATCAAAAGTGAAATCTGGGTGGTAGGTACATGAGCATTCATAGTACATTCTGTCAACTTCATTCTGTGTTTGTAAGTTTCATAATAAAGTCTCTCTGTTCCATGTGGGGAAAACTTTTTCTTAAGTGAACCTACTAAAGTCATGTCATTGAAATCATAAAAAGAGGGCTGAATTATTTGTATATACAATAACAATTTTTTAAAATTAATTTTTAGAAACTTTTCAAATCTACCCAAAGTAAAGAGCATAGTCATTGAATCTCAGTGCACCTGTCACTCAGGCTCTGTGATGATAAAGAATTTGCCATGCTGACTTCAACCATTCCCTTTTTGCCATTGCTGAAGTACTTAAAAGTAAACCCCAGATCTCATGTTTTTACCCATACTTATTTAATATTTAGTATGTATTTTGAAAATATATGGACATTTTCTTACATAACCATAACGCCACTATCATACCTAACAAAATCAACAATTTCCCAACTGTCTCAAAAACATCTTACAGTTGACTTGTTTGAATCGCTATACAAACAGTGCATTTGGTTGTTATTTCTCTTAAGTCTTCCAATCATGAGGACCTCTCCTGTCCCCTAACTCCTAGCACTTTTGTGTTTAAGAAACCAGATCAGTAGTTGTTTTATTGGATGCACCCCCTATCTGGATTTGTATGTTTGCTTCCTCATGGTATCACATAACTTGTTCCTCTATCCCTAATATTTCCTGTGAACATGAAGTTAGCATCAAAGACTAGTTTGTAATTTGGATTCAGGCTCATTTTTCTCTTTTTTTCTTGGCAAGAACACTCCAAAGATTAGACTGTGTACCACGCACCAACTCACATCAGGAGGTGCAGGTGCCTTTCAAAGCAAAGACTCATCGGGGTTTGGGTGACGGCCAATTTTTATAACTTTCTTATGGCTTCCTTATGGCTCCCTTAAGCCAGTTGGTTTACTGATGGTTTCTGAAGCTTTGCCAGAGAAACAACTTATGGAAAAGGACACATATCAGCAGTGTCCATAAGGAACTATCCATAGATGAGCTATGCTTTAAACCAGACATTCACCTACACAGTAGTTGGACTACACAATAGTCCATCACAGAAAGAGGGCTGCTTCTACCTAACTCAAACTTTAGTTCTATGGTAGTGGTCTATACTTTTCAGGTAGATGAGCCACCTTGGTGTTAATTACTTTAATAATCCAACTAACAACCAGAAAAGCACTTTCCCCAAGGAAAGCAAGGCCTGCAAGCTCACAAATGTTGCTGCAGGTTGGGGCTGAAGAAAATGCAAGGGAAGAACCAGGCAGGAAAGGGCCACATCTGAGATTCCTTCCAACTTAAAACTCCTAGAAAAGTTTCAAAGCAATTTTACTACTGGGGTTTATTTCTCAAGGCTGGCAGAGGATGTAAATAAAATTTTTGAGGTTTGACATGAGTGTTCGTGCACTGCTATTGGTTCTAACCCAGATGGAAAAGTTTCTGTTCAAGGTTGGAAAGAAACCAGCCTGCTCTATGGGCAGAGAGCAAGTACTGAATTGTTCTGTGAATAACCCATCCCAGGAGCCCTTTCTTAGACTCTGAGTCTAAAGAAATTAATACATAATGAGTTGGCTGCTCTTCCAAACACAAGGTATCTATCTGCTTCATCCAGCAGCACAGATAGATGTTCAGGTTAGTTGCCCTGAATTCTACAGAAGTGAATGTTGAACAAACAATCATCCTGCACTTGAGGAAGACAATCTAGAGGTTGCTAGCACCAACTGCTGATATTTTGTTGCAGCAGAAATTCAAGGTCAACTTTGGTATCCCTCTCTCTAAGTCAAGTTTTTGCACTCTCTGTCTTGTGGCACATCACAAGCTGATGTACTGCTATTTGCTTAAATATATTTGTTACTGCTTTCCAGTTGCTTCTGTAAGGTTCCCAAAGACCAGGACTATGTCTTGCACTCTATATGGGGCACAGACAGGTCTCCTAGAGGACGGCAAAACTATTCACTCACTGGAGAGGAGAGGCTGCACCCAGTCCTGTGCATCAGGAAGGGGGCAAAGGGCCTGCGTTGGGAGCAGTGGGTCTGAGACTCCAGGGACACACCTTCCAGGTAGGATCATGCTGGTCCCTGGAGACTGTGAAATGTGGCAGAACCACACTGCTTCCTTAGCCAGTGGACTTTACCTTAGGGTCTGAACTCAGGTGATGTTGAGGTCAGAGTGATAGCCTCACAGCTAGAACCACCCTCAAGAAGAAGACCACCAGGGACACTGTACACATTACACACTTCCAGGAAATTATACTCTGCTGGATCACTGTTTGACAAACCCAGCCCCTGGAGCTTTCAGAGCTCTGGTGAAAGGCAGCACCAGTCATGATGCCATGACTTTACCTTTTGCTTCAAACAACTCATTCTGAGGTTCTTTAGAACTTTCACCTTTTTCATCTGACTTGAGACTCTGCAGAAAAATGAAAAAAGGACATGAATACCCCAGAGGATGTGGTAGTGGGTAGAGTGCCAGGAATAAGTAGATGGTATATCTTGGGGCTGGGTAGCGACAGCTGAGGAAGAGAACTAATAGACTGGTCAGATGTGACTCTTTCAAATAAAACTCCACTACTGCAGGGTGGCCTTCACACCTAGGCAGTAGTTCACAATAAAAACACAACCAAAAAACTTGTACTCTACCTAACAGGAGAGAAAAATGCTCCCCAAACCAACATTTCTTAAAGAAGCATAGCCCTGGAGCTTTGATAACATTCCATCACAGGACAGGTTCTCAACTTGAGGCTTGAAGGTCCTCAACCCATCCCTTATCACCCATATCAGTTCTGCAGCTGGAGGGAGAGCAGGTCTCTCTGACCCATCAAGAGCTCCAGGGATAGCATGGTGTATAGCAAGCACTTGACATGTTGGCGCCCTCTGCAAGCTGCATCCAAGGAAAAGGTCCATCAAGAAACTCCTGCTTGAGCAAAAATCTCATGTTTTTGTAACTAAGGCAGCTGACCACCAAGTCAAAGTCTGCTTTGCATGTCCCATGACCAATTTGGGAATGACTGCTGGTTGACTGAGACTTGACACTCCTAAGAGCCAACAATGAGTTGAGGGCAGGAATATGGGAGCAGTTCTTATGTCCCATTTTTCAACTCAACCAAAAACCCTAAAAGCAGTGTCCCCATGTTCTAGTTCTAGGGATCAAAGATGGTTGTAATAAGCAGGATAGCACACAAACATGGACCCACTCAGCCTTCCATCCTTAAGGGCCAAGTAAAAAGAGATTTAAAAAAGCAAATGTCTGGGATTTGTTGGGGTTGCCTAGGTGAAGCACATCCCTGAGACAAGTGACGGTGGGATATAAATATATATTTGTTTGTTTCTTTGTTTCAACAAATGTTGAGCATATAAACAAAATAATTTTGGGGCTGAGGGCTGTCTTATCAAAGATAAGACCCCATACATCCCCCACCATCTGACAGAAGTGTCATCACAAAGAGCGAGAACCAGAAACATTTGGAATCCTTGAAAATAGGTCTCATAAGTCCAAAATGAACTTGCAGGCTGTGGATCTGCCCTGTGGACATATTTCTTGACATGAAGCCCACAAGGCTCCAGCAGCCCAGCTCCTGGGTCAGTCCCTGAGCCACATGAACAACTCAGGCAGACTGGAGGCTAGAGTCAACTCCCAAGACGCTGAGGATCTGGCATGTACTCCCCAAGTTGTAATTGTGTGGCTCAGGATATTCTAACTGTTTGAGGCAGAGGGGGCAGTGGGTTTTAACATCCAAATTCCTAACCTTACAGCTGCATCAGAAAGGTACATTTCTTTTTGTATCCTTGGCTAATTAGCACTCCCATGAAACTATATTATAAAAATAGCCTTCTTAAAAGGTTTTGTGTACAAACTCTCTACCACCTCATTGTCTGTATGCTTTGTAGCCAGAATTCCCTGCAGATAAGTACACCTAGAGACACTTCAGAATGAAATGTCATTCTCCAAAATACACTGAGCTCCTGGTGACAAAATGCCCAGGAATGCCTATCTCCCCCTTCACATCTTCCTGTAGTGAGCAGTAACTAAGTGAAATGTTATTTCCCCAAGGCTAGGCAGCCTGCAGTGGGAAAGAGGGGATATGACTCACCTCTACACTTTCCAGAGACACAGAACGTTGGATCTGGCTTCTCACAGTGGACTTGGCTTGCTGTTCTGGTAAAAATTTGGTTCTGGTTGCAGAGTTGCACGGCTCAGGTAGTGTCTTACAGCCATCCCACTGAGAACTGCTCACATACTTTAGTGGGACAGCATGGGAGGCAGCTGGGGGGAAAAATGGGAAGCTTGTGGGGACAGGCCTTTAAAGCAGTTTCTGGGCTCACACATGCCACTGAGATACTCTTTAAGAAAGTGTAGGTTCACCCCTGGCTGGTGTGACTCAGTGATTGAGTGCCAGCCTGAGAATCAAAGGGTCGCTGGTTCAATTCCCAGTCAGGGCACATGTCTGGGCTGTGGGCCAGTTCCCCCGTGTGGGGCATGCAAGGGGCAACCAGACATTGATGTTTCTCTCCCTCTTTTTCTCTCCCCTTCCCCTCTCAAACAACTAAATAAATAAAATTTTTAAAAATATATTTAAGAAGAAGGTGTAGATTCAGACACAAAGCCTATCTTTCAGTGATGAATGTACTTTTATGCTCACAGAAACATCTGCAAGAACACAGGGAACAGTTAACAGCAATTATCATGTTTCCTGGGGTGAGGACAGAGAATGCCAGGCAGGGATACAGGACTCTTCACTCTAAACTACATGCTGTTTAAATTTTTTCAAGCATATTTTGCTCATGTTTAGGTAATAAAAAAAACTAATACAAAATCTACTTTTTTTCTCATGAGACATTTATTATTTATGAAATAATTACTATTTGTTCAGAACTGCTATTATGTTATTTTCTTTTTCTTTTTTTTCAAAATCTACTTTTTTATGCAAAGAAAAAAACACTACAATAATCCAGCAACATACCACTCTAGAGACAAGAAGGTTCCTTTCCACCCTGCTTACTCTAGGACCCCAAGGGACTGGAGGGTGCATGCAGGTGGGCACACACCTCAAATGCAGCTGTGTAGGCTCAGGCTCCACATAGATCTAAAGTCTTGGGTACAAGCAGGTATGGACTTTAGTTTTGGGATTTGTGAGAATCCTCTATACTTTAATGATCTTTAACTTCCTTCTTCCCACCTTACCTGTCCACATCTGCACAGAGCAGCTGGGATCTCTCAGCCAGAGAAGACAAGACAATCACTCTGTGCAGAATCCTGGGCAGCAGGAAGAAGACAGGGGAGGGCAGCATGGGCAGTGGCCAGGACAGGTCATGGGTTCAGAAGGAAGTGACAAGAATGGGCTAATTGGAAAGAATAGGGCCCAGTGAGACCAGGCCAAACCAGGAAAACAAGGAGCATTTCAATGCAGATGTGTCTTGAGCTTCATCCCAACATAAGTCACATTCTTTAAGGTTAAGAGCACCACATTTCTTTCTGTCATGCCCCAAATGCCTAGTCCACAGCCCCTGACCTTGGGACCATAAGAGGAGGAGGCTGGGCCCAAAATGATTGACCAAAAGAATGGTGATACCAGTGACAGACAAAAACTAGGGATGTGGGAGCAATTTCTGGGAGGAAAATGCTCACTTCCATGTGGGACATGCAGAATATGAAGTAAGAGTACAACATTTAAGGCAGCTGAAAAAATGCAGGTTAACTATAAATTTCTCACCCCACAGAGGCACTTTGAGATAATCACAGGCATTATTACTAATCACTCTGGAACAACAGACATTGATAGGGCCTGTCCCAATAAACTCTCACCATGTGAGCAAGCTCATGGATGTGCTGAAGAAGAGGGCCAAGTGTCCAAGTCAAGCAGAGGGAAAACAAGTGTCTATAAGCAAACTCACACACGTTCAGAAGAGGCAAACTACAAACATGAAGAAAGGTTCTCAGTAGCTGAAAGGGTGAATGAGGTACCGATGAATAAAGGATAAATGAAGAAAAACATCTGATTCAGTTTGCCATTTATAGGGAGGCTACCAACTGGTTACTTTGGGTGGGGAAGAATCCTCCTCTTTCCACCCTAAAGTGGTGTTGGGAGCAGGATTTCTGTGTCAGGTAAAAAGTGGAAAGCTGTGGCACATGTGGGGAAACGAGGTCCATAAAACTCAGAGAGGAGCTCTGGCACGCCCTCCTATGCCATCAGAATCCTGCAGAAGCAGAGTCCTAGTGACTTCTGGGGCTGATCCCACTCATTGGCACACCTGGAGATCATGCAACCAGCACACGTTTCTGATTTGTAGGCTTGATTTTCCTTCCTTCCATTTCTCCCCCTTACTTGAGTCCATGTCTGCAATCCCATTCTGTCCTTGATGCTGGCCCTACTTCTTCACAGTTGCCTCAGCAGTTTCCTGAGAGTAACGAGCCACTGATACAAACACATGCTTCTTTCATATCTTTGCCAATGTTCTCAAACACACATATACAGGACTTCTGGTCAAGATGGAGACATAGGTAGACATACTGCACCTCCTCACACAACCAAAAGAAGGACAACAACAAATTTAAAAACAAAAAAACAACCAGAACTGACAGAATATCAAACTGTATAGAAGTCTGACAACCAAGGAGTTAAAGAAGAAAATTCATCCAGACTGGTAGGAGCGGTGGAGTCAGGCAGCTGGGCAGAGAGGACTTGAGGCAAGGCGGCAGCTGGAGGACCAGGGTGAGCAAGGCTACAGCTGGTGGGCAAGGTGGTAGCTGGAGGACCCAGTGAGGCAGCAGATTGAGGACCAAATTGTCCCACATTTGAGTGCAGATAAACTGGGAGGAACAACTGAGGAGCCAGACTGACTGGGCAACTCAGAGTTTCAGTGCGGGGAAATAAAGCATCAAACCTCTGATTGAAAACACCTGTGGGGGTTGAGGCAGCAAAGGGAGAAATTCCTAGCTTTACAGGAGAGTTCGTTGGAGAGACCCACAGAGTCCTAGAACATACACAAACCCATCCACCCAGGAATCAGCACCAAAAAGGCCCAATTTGATTGTGAGTAGCAGGGGAAGTGACTGAAAATTGGCAGAGAGTGGAGAAAACAGCATTATTCCCTCTGGGACCCCTCCCCCACATACAGTGCCACAACACAGCAACGTGGGTTGCCTTGCCCTGGTGAATACCTAAGCCTCCACCCCTTACTATGTAATAGGCAAACAGACACCCCCCCCCCAAAAAAAAAAGTGGACCAAATGAAAACAGAGATCAAAACTCCAGAAAAAATACAACTAAGTGACAAAGAGGCAGCCAACCTATCATATCAGATGCACAGTTCAAAACACTGGTAATCAGCATGCTCACAGAA
>JAPYXV010004034.1:0-11718 GCA_028533065.1 Trachops cirrhosus
GAGGAGGGGAGGAATGGGTGGGTGGGCTGGAAAGGGAATAAAGGATAGAAACTGTACTGAATAAACTAAAATAAAAATTAAAAAAAAAAAATCATGTTTGGAAACATTGTAAAGGACAAACACAATCCTCCATTACATATGGATACAAAAAATTACACTGAAATCTTGTTTTGCAAATATTCAGGCAAAGATATGAGTATTTTCCCTTTCTATTCACTCTCTCCTTGTCTAGTGGACCTTTACTCTCCACCTACAAACACAAAGTCTCGTTCATTTATTAAAAAAATACATAAATAGATAAAAACTTCCTTAAAAACTACCTCCACCTCTACCTCAGTGGTGTTCCCTTCCTCCCTTGAGTACTACACCTGCTGTTTCCACTTTCCTCAACCTCACACCAGTCTTACATCCACCACAGTCAAAAACAGATACCTGAGTTTATCCTTCCTTTGAAAGTCCCTCTTCCTCAGGCCTGCCTTTACAAGTTGCTGATCATTGGCTCTATCATCAGTGTACCCCAAACACATTGTATTCCATCCTTACTTCTGTTCTTATTTTATATACTCTTCCTATTCAACATCATCCAACTGTAATTTCTCAACTGTTCCAACAATATACACATGGTCAGCCTTTACCAGGTTACTAAGTACTCTGGATCCAAATTTCTAACACTGGTAATTTGTTTCCGTTGGCTGCCTACGTTTGTTTGGTTTCTCCCTAAGACACTACCCCTGACGCTAAATATTTGTGTCTCTAAATTCATATGTTGAAACTTTAACCCCAAACATGGTGGTATTTGGAGACGAGGCTTTTGGAAAGTAGTTAGTGTTAAATCAGGTCATAAGGGTGAGGCCCTCATGATGGAATTAGTGGTTTTATAAGAAGACAAGAGAGCCCTTGCCAGTGGGGCTCAGTTGGTTGGAACAACCTCCCGTAAACCAAAAGGCAGTGGGGGCTCAATTCCCAATTGAGGCATGTGCCTGGGTTGTGGGTTCAGTACCAGTCCCGGCATGTGCAAGAGCCAACCTATTGATGTTTCTCTCCCCCTCTCTCTCCTTCCCTTCCCCTCTCTCTAAAATCAAAAAGCATGTCCTCGGATGAGGATTTAAATAAATAAATAAATAAATAAATAAAAGCTAAGCCATTAAAAGGAAAAGAAGAAGACAAAGAGAAACAGAAATATATCTTTCTTTTTATATAACTCTCTCTCCCCTCACCCACCCCACCCCACCCTACCCCCTCCTCCTGAGCAGTCCCAAGCGCAAATGAATGGCCATGTAAGGAGGCAGCAAGAAGGCAGCTACCTGCAAGCCAGGACAAGCCAGGAAGAGAGCCTTCACCAGAAACTGACCCTGCTAGACCTTGATCTTGGACTTTCCAGCCTCTAAAACTGTGAGATTTAGGCCATCAGTCTATGGTGTTTTGTAATGGCAGCTCAAGCAAGATCCATTTTGAGTTAATTTTTATAAATGGTCCTGGAAACAGATTTTAAATTGAAGCAGAGGGCTTGAAAAGGAACCAACTCTCTTGAACTAAGGAAAGGGACCAGAAGCAAAACAAGAAAGTGAGAAATAATGCTGGAACTATACAGTGCAGTCAGTGAAAGATGGAGGCCAGTAATAATTTCTAGTCCTTCATTTAAATGATCCTTATAACCTAGTGTTTCTCAGATACACTCTGGGCATTTCAGGCAAGACAATTCAATTCTCTATTGTACGGGACACCAGGGCGCCGTGGTGGACTGGTTAGCATTCCTGGCCCTTATCTACTAAATGCCAAAAGTGTCACTCTTTTCTTCACTGTAACAAACGAAAAATGCTCCCATGTTTCCAAGACCTCTCTCCAAGGAGAACAGTACTGGCTCACTTTAAACCACTGCACAGAAAGTTCTAGAATGGTAGAGTCTAGGAAGACTGTTTATATCTACATTTCTAAGTAGCACAGCACAAGTAAGAACTTTATTCCTAACTCTAATATAAGTCACTATAATAAAATATAGGGTTCTTTTCAGTTTCTATTTCTTAAGATGTTAATATGTAATCCTCCATCTAAATTCAGAAATTTGCCAACATATTGGTAGCAGACTCCCTTCTCTTTCTATAGAAGCCAAATGGTTCTAGGTACTTTATCTTTCTACTGTAAAACAGCAAGGCAAGGTCCTATGACCTACACTTAGGTGATCAGATGCTCTGCCTGAAACTACAGATCTGGAATAAGTGACATAAAGAAACAAAAACTCAATTCTAGAAATCACTGAGAAAGTAGGAAACCCATTATCCAGAGGTAGCACAATTATAACCAGCTCTTACTGACCAGCAGCACTGACAATGGTGCTTTAACTACTTCTTAACCCTCATATGGTTCTGCATGCCTGTCTTCCTTAAATGCCTGTCTTCTAAACCTAGTTCCACAGACCTAATATGAATTTTGAAAGCCAACCAATATCCTTCCCAAAAAATGCCTATTTTACATGCATTATAGTTGGTTTCTAACACTTGTATCCAAAATTCCTCTCTAAGTCTTTTTAGGGCAGATGGAAGAGGTATTCTAGGACTATGACCTAAGCACTTGCCTTGACTCACTCCCTCTCAATTCTGCCGTTCAGCTAATGTGGAATGAAAAATTCTGACCCACTAACACTACTGAAAAATAAGAGTCTCACCTACATGCTTAAAACTCAAAGTTATTCTGACTATGGCATAAATGAGAACAAGATGGAATATAGGAAGGCAGTCAACCAGCCCATAATTACTATTTACTATTACTCATTCATAAAGAAGGTACTTTCAGAAATGTAGAAAGAGACCTGGGACCTCCCAAGGCACTAACCTATCCAGACAGCTTTCCTGTAAGGATATTTACATGCCTAAGCTGAGAACAGCTGAGAGGGCCTGTCTCAGTGCCTCCTGGGAAGAAATCCTCCTGATCAGCTACCCAGTTCAAAGCCATCACCTATAACTTAAAGGTTCTCCAGAGAAAAGGCCCATCCCAACAGACAGGCATTTTGCCTGAGGTGAGCTGTTAGCTATTCAACTCCAATTCCACAGAGGCCCCTCAGAGACTGCCCCACCCACTGCTCATTTAGACCTAATTAAAGTCCATACACTAAAAACAAGAAAGCCATACAGCACCAGTGAGTAAACCAAAATTCTCAACTCTAAATCCACTCTTAGATACTCTACTTCATGATGTTGGGGCTCAGACTCTCCAAATTACCTCCATGTCTGTTCTGTCAGTATGTTTCCTATTAGGTTCAACCAACAGGGAGTACTAAGAGGAGACTAGAAAGCAGAAGGATGAGATCTTGATAACGTAATTCTAAAATAGTTAGAAAAGTCAATTTATCAAGAAGAAATAACAATTATAAATATACATATCAAACAAAAAAACCCAAAATATATGAGCAAGCACTGAGAGGACTGAAAGACAAAACACAATTTCACAATGGTAGTTGGAAACTTCTATACCCCACCTTTAATATTGGCTACAATATCTAGACAAAAGACCAATATGGAAAGAGAAGATACGAACAACACTATAAACCCACTAAACCTAACAAACATACAGAACATTCTACCCTATAACAGAACCCACATTCTTCTCAAAAGCATATGGAACATTCTCTAAAATAGAAAGCCTGTTAGGTCCCAAAATAATCCTCAATAAATGTAAAAAGATTAGTTATACAAAATACCTTCACTGACCACAATGAAATAAAGGTAAAAATCGGTAACTGAGCCCTGACCAGTGTGGCTAAGCTGGTAGGGCACCATTCTACAAAGCCACAGGTCGCTGTTTAGATTCTAGGTCAAGGCACTTGCCTGGGATGCAGGTCACCAATATGGGTGTGTACAAGGGACAACCAATCGACATTTCTCTCTCACACTGATGTTTTCCTCCCTCTCTTTCCCCCTCCCTTACCCTCTCGCTAAAAATAAAATAAATAAAACTTTAAAAATAACAAAAGAAAAATAAAAATTCAAAAATATGTGTGTATTAAACAACACATTCATTTAAGCACCAAGAAGTCAAAAAAGAAATCATATGGTATACTTCCGGTCAAGACAGAGCTGTAGGTAAACACAGCTCACCTCCTCATACAACCATAGCAAAAATTACAACTAAATTGTAAAACAACTATCATCCAGAATTGTCAGAAAATCGAGCTATATGGAGGTCTGACAACCAAGGAATTAAAGAAGTCATGTTCATCCAGAAAGGTGGGAGGGGCAGAGACATAGAGATGCAGAACAGGTGGTCCCAAACCCATGTGTGGTAGATAAAAATGAGGATGGACACCTCTGGAGCAAGGGATACCTGTAGAGCAAGGGATCCCAGCCCCACATCAGACCACCCAGCCCAGAGTTCCACTGCCAGGAAGATAAATCCCCACAACTTCTAACCCAGTGGTTAAAACCCAGTGGAGGCTGGGGCAGCAGAAGAAACTGCGAGGTTCTCACATGTCTCCACTTAAAGGGCCTGCAACCGACTTAGGATTTACACAGACTCACTCTATCTGGGCTCCAGCACCAGGGCAGCAGCTGGAAGGGCACCAATGGCATACAGAGAGAAAAGGAAGTGTCTGGCATCAGGGTAAGCACTGAGGAACAGCTTCCTCTAACATAAAACTTCAGAGGCCAGGCAGCAGCACTGTCCCCTTTCTGAGTCCTCCCCCACACAGAGCCACAGAGCGGTGACACCACATCAGAGACTCCATTGCCCTCGTACACATGAGTTGCCCCACCCTGGTGATTACCTAAGGTTCTGCCCCATCCAACTTACTGGTGCACTTTTCTATAATAAGCCATGCTACTAAGACAGGGCGGCAAAGCAGCTCTACCTAATAAACAGAAACAAACACAGGGAGGCTGCCAAAATGAGGAGACAAAGAAAAATAGACCAAATTAAAAGAACAGAACAAAACTCTGAAAAAAGAACTAAACAAATGGAGACAAGTAACCCATTAGATGCACAGTTCAAAACACTGGTTATTAGGATGCTCAAGGAACTCATTGGGTACTTCAGCAGCATAAAAAAAGACCCAGGCAGCAAATAACAGAAGTGAGATAAAGAAAAATTTATAGAGAAACAAAGTGGAGTGGAGGAAGCTGGGAATCAAATCAATGATTTGGAACATAAGGAAGAAAAAAAGCATTCAATCAGAACCGCAAGAAGAAAAAAGAATAAAAAAAAAAAAAAGAATAGCTGAAGAAGCCTCTGAAACAACTTCAAACATACCAACATTTGAATCATAGGGGTGCCATAAGGGGAAGAGGAAGAGCAAGAAATTGAAAACTTATTTGAAAAAATAATGAAAGAAAACTTTCCTAATTTGGTGAAGGAAATAGACATACAAGTTCAGGAGGCACAGAGAGTACCAAACAAGATGGACTCAAAGAGAACCACACCAAGACACATAATAATTAAAATGCCAAAGGTTAAAGATAAAGAGAATCTGAAAAGTAGCAAGAGAAAAGCAGATAGTTAGTTGCCTACAAAGGAGTTCCTATAAACTATCAGCTGATTTCTCAAAAGAAACCTTAGTGGCAAGAAGAGACTAGCAAGAAATATTCAAAGTGATGAAAAGCAAGGACTTTATAATTTAAGATTACACTACCCAGCAAAGCTATCACTTAGAATTGAAGGGCAGATAAAGTGCTTCCCAGACAAAGTAAAGCTAAAGGGGTTCACCATCACCAAGCCATTATTATATGAAATGTTAAGAGGACTTGTTTAAGAAAAAGAAGATAAAAAATATGAACATTAAAATGGCAATAAATTCACAACTATCAACTGATTCTAAAAAACAAACGAAGCAAACAAGCACAAAAGAAACAGAATCACAGATATGGAGATCATTTGGAGGGTTATCAGTTGGGAGGGAGAAGGGGGAGAATGGGGGAAAAGGTACAGGGACTAAGAAGTACAAATTGGTAGGTACAGAATAGACAGGGGGAAGTTAAGATGAGTATAGGAAATGGAGTAGCCAAAGAACTTATATGCATGATATATGCATGACTCATGGACATCAACTAAGCAGGGGGATTGCCAGAGGGAATATTAGGTACCGGATGGAGGGGGACAAAGGGGGAAAAATTGGGACAACTGTAATAGCATAATCCATAAAACATATTTTAAAAAAAGAAATCACATGGCAAATTAGAAAATACAAGACTATTAAGAACAAAAATACAATATATCAAAAGTTATGGGATACAACAAAAGCAGGGCTCAGAGGGAAATTCATAGCAGCAATTGCCTACATTTTAAAAAGATCTCAAATTAATGTAACCTTAAAACTTAAGGAACTAGAAAAAGAAGAGAAAAAAATCCCAAAGCTAATGGTAGATTAGACTAGAGATAAACAAAATTGAGAAGAGAAAACAATAGAGAAAAATCAACAAAACCAAAAATTTGATCTTTGGAAAAAAAGGCAACAAATTTGACAAACCTTTAGATAAATGATGAAAAACAAACCAGAGATGATGCAAATAACTAAAACAGAAATAAGAATGAGGACATTACCACTGACATTACAGAAATAAAAAAAGATTAAAAGCAAATACTATACTGTGAATAATTGTACAACAACACATTAGATAACCTAGATAAATTCAACACATTCCTAGAAACAAACTATGAAAACTGAATCAAGAAGAAATAGAAATCTGAAAAAACCTATTAACAGGTAAGGAACCTGACTAAGGAATCAAGAGCCTCCCAACAAAGAAAAGTCGAGGACCTGATGGTTTCCCAGGTAAATTCTACCACATTTAAAGTATTAACACCAATCCTACGCAAATGCTTCCAAAATACAGAAGAGGAGGTAACACTTCTTAACTCATTCTAAGGAGCCATACTGCCCTCATATCAAAGTCAGACTAAAACATCAAAAGAAAATAAAACTACAGATTAATATCCTTTACAAATATAGCTGCAAAAATCCTCAACAAATACTAGCAAACTGATTCCAATAGCATTATTAAAATGATTATACACCATACACAAGGTGGTTCAACATAAGAAAATCAATCAATGTAGTACACCACATTAAAAGAACAGAGAAAATAAAATATATAACATTTCACCCAATGCAGAAAAAGCATTTGACAAAATCCAACACCCTTTCATGATAAACATACTTAGCAGACTATGAATAGAAAGGAATTTCCTCAATATGATAAAGAGCATTTATGAAAACCCCAGAGCTAACATCACACTCAAAGGTGAAAGACTGAAAGTTTTCCCCCTAAGGTCAAGAATAAGGCAGCCCTAGATGGGTAGCTCAGTCGGTTGGAGCATCATCCTGTACACCAAAAGGTACGGGTTCAATTTCCAGTCAGGGCATATACCTAGATTACAGATTTGATCCCCAATCAGAGCACATTCAGGAGGCAACCAATCAGTGTCTCTCTCACACATTGGGGTCTGTCTGTCTGTCTGTCTCTCTCTCCCCCTCTTCTCTCTAAAATCAGTACACATATCCTCAGGTGAGTATTAAAAAAAAGAATAAGGCAAAGATGCCACTTTTAGCACTGCTATTCAACACTGCACTATTGAGTTCTAGCCAGCGCAATTAGGCATGAAAAGGAAATAAAAGGCATCCAAATTGGAAAGAGAAAAGTGGAAGTATCTCTATTTACAGATGACATCATCCTAAATAAACATAAAATCCCAAACATTCCACAAAAATGACTACTAGAACTAAGTGAATTCAGTAAAGTTGAGGTCACAAAATCAACATGCAAAAATCATGTTTCTATAAATGAAAACTGAAAAGTAAAAAAAAAAAGAAAATTAAGAAACAATTCCTAGGATAACTTTAACCAAGAAGGTGAAACATTTGTACACTCAAAACTATAAACATTGCTGAAATGAATTACAGAAGGCTTAAATAATGGAAAGATCATGTGCTTATGGATTGTAAGACTTCTTATTGTTAAGATGACAATACTACCCAAAGTAATTTACAGGTTCAATGCAATCCCTATCAAAACTCAAACAGCTGTTTTTGCAGAAATTGAAAAGCTGATCCTCAAATTCCTAAGAAATAGCAAGTGGCCTCAAATAGTCCAAACAGTACCTTAAAAAAACAACAATGTTGGAGCACTCACATTTTCCAATTTCTAAACTTGCTACAAAACTACAGTAATCAAAACAATGTGTACTGACATAAAGACAAATATATATAAATGAATGAAACAGAACTAAGAATCCAGAAATAAACTCATACAAGGACAGTCAATAAATTTTCAACAAAGGTATCACTATTAGTCAATGGGGAAAACATAGTCTCCTCAACAAATGGTGCTGGGACAGCCAGAGAGCCACACACAGAATAATGGAGTTAGACTCCTTTCTCATACACAAAAACTCAAAATGGCTCTACAACATAAATATAAAGTTAAAATCACAGAAGTCTTTAAAAAAAAACAGGAATAAATCTTCATGACCTTGGTTTAGCAATGGATTCTTAAATATGACATCAAAAGCATAAGCAACAGAAGAGAGTAAATTGGGCTTCATCAAAATTAAAAACTTTTTGTATCAAAGAACGTTATCAAAAAAGTGAAAGATAACCTACAGAAAAGGAGAAAATATTTGCAAACAATGTATCTGATAAGGGTCTAGTATTCAGAAGATATAAAGAACTCCTACAACTCAAAATTCAACAACAAAAATACAACCACCCAATTATGAAATTGGACAAAGAACTTGGATGGCTATTTATCCAAAACAGATACACAAATGGCCAATAAGCACATGAAAAGATTTTCAACATCATTAGTCATTAGGGAAATGCAAATCAAAACCATAAGATACTACACTTCATATACACTAGAATGGATATAATTTTTTAAGCTGTTGACCAGGATGTAGAGAAAGTAGAACCTTTAGACACTGCTGATGAAAAATGTAAAATGATTCAGCAATCTAAGAGAACTGATAACAGGTATTCAAACAAATACATTCACACACATGCTCAAGCTACACTATTAACAATAGCCAAAAAATGGGAACAATCCAAATGTCCACCACCAGATGAATGCATGAACAAATTGCATATGTACAAACAGTATTATTCAGCCATAAAAAAGAATAATGTACATATGAGTCTCAAAAAAATTATGCAAAGTGAAAGAACCAGAGACAAAAGGTCTTACATAGCACAATTCCCTTCATGTGAAATATTTACCACGCAGGCAATAATATTTACCAGAAAATGTAAATCCTTAAGAGACCAAAAACAGATTGGTGGTTTGCGAGGGGCTGACAGGTAATAGGGAGTGGTGCTGCTTAATGGGTATGGAGTTTCCTTTTGGGATATGAAAATGTTATGAACTATTTGATAGATGTGGTGGTTGCACAACATTGTACTGTATTAAATGCCACTAAACTGTTCACTTTAAAATGGTTAATTTTATGTTAGACAAAGTTTACCTCAATTTAAAAAAATACTTATGAAAGAGCTTAGAATCAAGAAGGACAAACACAATTTTAAAAACAAGGTAGAATAATCCCTTCTACCTGTCTTAGTCACTCTGTACTACTGTAACAAAGTACCATACAGACTGAGCGGCTTATGAACAATAAAAATTTATTTCCCACAGTTCTGGAGGCTGGATATCTGAGATCAGGATGCCAGTACGGTTAGATTCTGGTGAGAACCCTCTCCTGGGTTACAGATTGTCAACTTCTCACAATGGACGAAAGAGCAGAGAGAGAGCAAAGTCTCTCATGTCTTTTGATAAGGGCATTAATCCCATTCTTAATTATAGAAATATTACCTCCCCAAGGCCCCACCTCACACCTCTTAATACCATGGCATTGGGGACCAGTATTTTCACACACTTGGGAGGACATAAACATTCAGTCCAGAGCATTACCTAAAGCTGTACTTATCACTACATTTATTAAAACAGCACGCTACACTAAGCCTAACAGAAAATATACAAAAGGACACAAAGAAGCCATGACCAAACCTATGAAAATAAGAAAAATTGTTATATGGCAGAAACAGCATTACAAACTAATGGGAAAAGACAGACTCTTCAATGAGTAGCATGGGGACAACTGGACACCCACATGGAAAAATATAAATTCAATCCTAACCTCATCAAGGACAAAACTCAAAACCAAGCTGATTAAATCCCTAGATGTGAAAAACAAAACTTCTAAACTACCAAAATTGAAAATAAGGAGAATATAACTCCAGGGTAGAAAAGCAAAATCCAAAAACCAATACCATAAAAGAAAATATTGACAATTTCAATTACATTAAAATTTAACACTTCTGTGAAACTAAAGACGCCACAAAGTATAAAAATAAAACATCCATTACAAGAAGATACATGTAATGCATCTACCTAAGAATTCATCAGGATGTATAAATAATTGTAACAAATGAATAAAAAAAAGGAGAACACTCCATAAGAAAAATTGGCAAAAAAAAAGTGAGTAACTCAAAGACCGGGAAACCCAAACATGTAAACAATGTAACATGAAACCACAACCAATAAACATGTTTTTAAAAACATTCCACCTCACCAGTAATGAGAGAAATAAAAACTAAAACTGGCATCACACTGGTAAAGATTTTTTAAATACACCATACCATGCTTCCCAAAGATGCAGGTGTGAGTGTAAATTGATACAACCACTGTAGAGGCTAATTAAGCAATAAAACTTAGAGTCCATAACACACATCCTTTCAACTTAACAGTTCTATTACTAAGCTTTTACCTTGAAGAAAAAAACACAGGTGGCCAAGAACGCATGTGCAACAATGTTTTTGCAGCAAAAATATGGAATTAACAAAAAAGTCTATCAATAAGAGAATGTATAAATAATTTGAGGTTTAATCATATCTAAGTGGATAAAATAACTGAACCAAAGCCCAATTTATACAACATACATAAATTATTAAAAAAAGTTGAGCAAAAAGAAAAACTTGCAGAATGATATGTATATGTTTAAGAACATGCAAAAATATATTTGTTTGTTAATATGTAATCTGAATCAATGTATATGTTGTAGAAGTATAAAACCATATACTGAGAAAAATAATATCAAGCTCAGAGGTTCACCTCAACAAGGATAATACTCAGTTAAAATGTTAAGATTTGAAATATAGGTATAGTGACATTAATATTACCTGTTAAGACTTTTTTATATATATTTTATTGATTATGCTATTACAGTTGTCCCATTATCCCCCTTTCATTTCCCTCCACCCTGAACACCCTTTCCCACCGACATTCCCCCCCTTTAGTTCATGTCCATGTGTCCTAAGTTCTTTAGCTTCTACATTTCCCATACTATTCTTGCCCTCCCCTTGTCTATTTTCTACCTACCATCTATGCTACTTATTCTCCCCCCCCTCCTCCTTCCACTCCCCTGTCGCTAAGCCTCCATGTGATCTCCATTTCTGTGGTTCTGTTCCTGTTCTAGTTCTTTGCTTAGTTTTTGTTTTTGTTTTAGGTGTGGTTGTTAATAATTGTGAGTTTGCTGTCATTTTACTATACATGTTTTGTATCTTCTTTTTCTTAGATCAGTCCCTTTAACATTTCATACAATAAGGGCTTGGTGATGATGAACTCCTTTAACTCGACCTTATCTGAGAAGCACTTGATCTGTCCTTCCATTCTAAATGAAAGCTTTGCTAGATAGAGCAATCTGGGACGTAGCTCTTTATCTTTCCTGACTTGGAATACTTCT
>JAPYXV010004035.1:0-11716 GCA_028533065.1 Trachops cirrhosus
AATGGAGATCACATGGAGGGTTAGCAACTGGGGAGTGGGAGGAGGAGAGAGGGGGGAAGATACAAAGAATAAGTAGCATGGATGGTAGGTAGAAAATAGACAGGGGGAGGGCAAGAATAGTAGGGGAAATGTAGATGCTAAAGAATTTATGACCCATGGACATGAACTAAACGGGGGGAATATGGGTGGGGGAGGGTGTGCAGGGTGGAGGGGGATGGAGGGAGGGCAATGGGACAACTGTAATAGCATAATCAATAAAATATTTAAAAAATAAATAAATTGTTGTCCTTATTTTGGTTGTGTGAGGAGGCACAGTGTGTCTACCTAGGCCTCCATCTTGACTGGAAGTCCTATTTCAAATATATTTTTTGCATAGATAAGGTCCCCATGAAGACAATGTGCTGAGTCTATGAAAGTCATAAGGAGATTGGTGTGTGAAAGTGAAGGGTGAGGGGGGAAATAAGAGATGTGCGTGTGTGTGTGTGTGTGTGTGTGTGTGTGTGTGTGCGTGTGTTTTCAAGGTAAAGACTGAGGACTCAGGACTTGGAGTTCTCAATTCTCCAGCTCTTAGATTTAGGGTTGCAGGCTGCCAGGGTCCATTAAAGTGAACTCCACAAACTATGACATGCTTCAAGGAACTTGAAACCTGGAGCCTGGTGCCCACTGCCTTGCTTGGACCTGCATTCCAGGAGCTGTGCCCCTCCCTTCCTGACACAGTCTCCACAGCTCTGAAATCCCACTCCTGTGGGAGCTGGGCACAGGGCAGTAGGACTAATCCTTGAAATAGTTCAGGGAGGATTATCTCAGCCTCTCAGCAGCAGCTCCACAGACTCATTTTCAGGAAGGGGGAGGCCAGAGTAGGGTGGCTGCCCAAAGTGGGAAGGCTGGGGAAGGCAAATGCCCAGCAGAGGCTTCTGGGCAGGGCATGGCAAGGAGGGGGTCCTCAGGGATGGGCTAAATCTCAGAGGTGGGATTATGCAAATAAAGCCAATTCAGCCAGAGATCTGAAGCTTGAAAAAACCCAGCTTGGGAGAAAGAATTTAAATTATTAAAATTTTAAAGTATGAATGTGAAGTAATCCTTTAAGGTGCTTATTTAACAACCAAATCATTCCAACACAATGAACCCTATGTGAAACATCCTCTCCACCTGCCCCCCACACCCTAACAGTCACCTTCTCTCACTCACACTATCACCCATGCTCAGGCACCTTCTCTGTTCCTCCTTCCCATTTTATAAACCAAGCAAACACTGAAATTCCACCTCCTCCAGTAGGTGACCAGAAGACAAGATCCGATTTCCAGGGGCTTCCTGATCCTGAAATTATGTGAATTTGACTAGGGCAGAAGTAATCAGTATGCAAATTGGCTTTCTGGTATGCTAATGTTTATGCATAAGATGGTAATTTAGCTAGGAGGACCTGGTAAAAAGTGGGCCAGGGGAGCCAAGGATGGGTATGAGTCACGGGTGGCTCCTGCTGGATGGAGATGCGGGTGCAGGAAAGAGGGGGAGGCAGTAGGGTCAAGTGTATGTCTGGAGAGAGATGCTGAGCACAGCAGGATCTGGGTGAACTGGGTGATTGGAGAAAGCAAAAGCTGAGTGGTGGGCCTGGGGCCCAGACAGGAAAGGCCTTTGCTCTGGTAGCCACTAGTCACATGTGGGTATTGAACACTGGAAATGTGGTTTGTATGTGCCACTGAAGAACTGAAGTGTTAAAGTGCTTGATTTTAATTAATTTAAAAGTAAATTGAAAAGTTGATATTCCATTCAGTTATTGAAAAACACAAGTATGTGTGAGACAACTTCAGTATATGAATTTACTTTTTCTTTTTTAAAATATATTTTATTGATTGTGCTACAGCTGTCTCATTTTTTTCTCCTCTTTATTTCCCTTCACACTGCACACACCTCCCACCAGCATCCCATCCCCTGCTTAGTTCATGTCCATGGATTGTACCTATAAGTTCTTTGGCTTCTCCATTTCCCATACTATTCTTAACCTCCTTCTGTCTATTTTGTACCTACCATTTATGCTTCTTATTCCTTGTACATTTTCCCCCCTTTCCACAGATAACTCTCCATGTGATCTCCATTTCTGTGATTCTGTTCCTGTTCTACTTGTTTGCTTTGTTTTTGTTTTTTTAGTTTCAGTTGTTAATAGTTGTGAGTTTGTTGTCATTTTACTACTCATATTTTTCATCTTCTTCTTTTTCTTAGATAGTCCCTTTAACATTTCATGTAATTATGGCTTGGTGATGATGAACTCCTTTAACTTGACCTTATCTGGGAAGCACTTGATCTCTCCTTCCATTCTAAATGAAAGCTTTGCTGGATAGAGCAATCTGGGATGTAGGTCCTTGCCTTTCATGACTTGGAATACTTCCTTCCAGCACCTTCTTGCCTGCAAGGTCTCTTTTGAGAAATCAGCTGACAGTCTGATGGGAACTCCTTTGTAGGTGACTGTCCCCTTATCTCTTGCTGCTTCTAGGATTCTCTCCTTCATTTTTACCTTGGCTAATGTAATTATGACGTGCCATGGTGTGTCCCTCCTTGGGTCCAACTTCTTTGGGACTCTCTGAGCTTCCTGGACTTCCTGGAAGTCTATTTCCTTTTCTAGATTAAGGAAGTTCTCCTTCATTATTTGTTCAAATAAGTTTCCAATTTCTTGCTGTTTCTCTTCTTCTTCTGGCACCCCTATGATTTTTTTTTAAATATATGCCCTTATGATTTGGATGTTGGAATGTTTAAAGTTGTCCTGGAGTTTCCTAAGCCTCTCCTCATTTTTTTGAATTCTTGTTTCTTCATTCTGTTCTGGTTGAATGTTTATTTCTTCCTCCTGGTCCAAATTGTCGAACTGAGTCCTGGTTTTCTTCCCTTCACTGTTGGTTCCCTGTACATTTTCCTTTATTTCACTTCATATAGCCTTCACTTTTTCCTCTATTTTGGGATCACAGTCAAACAATTCTGTGAGCTTCCTGATTACCAGTGTTTTGAACTCTGCATCTGATAGGTTGGCTATCTCTTCACCGCTTAGTTCTGTTTTTTGAGCTTTAATCTGTTCTTTCATTTGGGCCATATTTGTTTTTGTCTCAGTGAGCCTGTTATGTAGTAAGGGGCGGAGGCTTAGGTATTCACCAGGGCGGGGAAACTCATGTTGCTACTTTGTGGTACTGTATGTGGAAGAGGGATCTGAGAGGAAACAATCATGCTTGCTTGGCTCTTGGCTATCTTTCAGTCTCTTCCCAGCTATCCACAAGCAACTTAGGCCCTTCTGGTGCTGATTCCTAGGTGTGTGGGTTTGTGTATGTTCTGCAACCCTGTGGGTCTCTCCAATGAACTCTCCTGTGAGGCTGGGAGTTTCTCCTTCCACCTCAACCCCCATAGGTTTTTATACCCAGAGGTTTTGAGGCTTTATTTCCCTGAACTGGAACCCTGGGTTGCATGGTCTATCTCAATCCCCAGTTGTTTCTCCTGGCTTATCCACACAGGAATGTGAGACCACCCCATCTGCCAGCTGCCACCTTGCTGTGTGTCCTCACTGCCATGGCTGCCTGTCTCCACCCCTCATACCAGTCTGGATGAATGTTTCTTCTTTAACTCTTTGGTTGTTGGACTTCTATACAGTTCAATTTTCTGACAGTTCTGGTTATTTTTTTGTTTTAAATTTGTTGTTGCCCTTCTTTTGGTTATGTGAGGAGGCAAAGTGTATCTACCTATGCCTCCATCTTGGTGAGAAGTCTAAATTTACTTTTTCAATCTAGCTTTGTGAAACCTAAATGCAGACCACATATTCCCAATGAAAATTTAGCATCCAAGTTGAGATGTGTATCTAAGACTTAGTATGAACATTTTTTCAAGTACCATATTAATAATTTTTATATGATTATATTATGATTAATTTTAAAATGATAATATTTTGGATGTATGGGTTAAATAAATACAATATTAAAATTAATTTCACCTTTTAAAAATGTGGCTATTAGAAATTTTAAAATCACACATTGCTCACATTATATTTCTAGCAGACAGCTGTTCTCTAGACATAAAGGCTACTGGAGAGACCTAACTCTGGCTTCTGGTGGAAGGGAAGAGTTAGAAAGGTGGGTGCAGAAGATTCTCAAGGGTAGAGCCAAACGTAGCTTGTTGGTGAGAGTGAGTGCAGGAAGGGAATGGAGGCTGGGGGGCAGGTAGAGACACCTCAACCTGGCAATGTTAAAAATGTGTTTCATGGGTCAGGCCATATGTGTTAGTTTATATTGCAAGGCTTAAGTGTCTCTTAGTTCCCCTTAGATCTGCAGCCTGGAATGTCTCCTGTGCCTCTCCCCCATCTTTGTTCATGTGCTGGCAGAGTACGTGTCTCACCTACAGTGGCAGATCCATCACTGGGCCATAAACTTCTCTGGCACACAGATCAGGCCTTATTTCTCCTTGTATTCTCAGTATTCACATCATGCTCTAGTTATGAGACACTTAATAATGTTTTGCTGACAGATGGAACAGCAGCCAAATTGCTGTTTGCTATAGTGGGCTGACTAATAGCATGCTGGGCTCAAGAGACCTTAAGGAAAGAGGAGGGAGGCCCTGAGAGAAGGCTAAAGCCTGCTGGGCAAGAAGAGTCCTCACCCCCTGGGGAAGTTCTGGGGACCCCTAAGTAGTGGAAGGGAACTGTGTCTGTGTCAATCCAGTAACAGCCCACATCCCACCTTACTTCTGGATGACTGTTTGCATTTCAGAGTAAAGCCCCAGACCCTTAAATTGACCTACATTGCAATGGACTCTAAGGTGACCTGCAAGATCCTCACTGCCTGTTGTTCACACCCTTGCACAACTACCTCCCCTTAAGTGGAGAGAATCTATGACTTGCTTCTAATCAAGAAAATCCAACAAAAGTGACAGGACAGGTGTGATTACATATATGTGGCTATGCTACCTACATAAGACTGTAAAACTGTAATGCCCAGGGGCAAGCCCTTGCTGCCTTTGATGAAGCAGGCTGCCATGCTGTGAGCTGAATATGGAGAGGGCCATGCAGCAAGGAGCTGAGGCACCCCACAAGGACTGAGGCTTTCCATCCAGCAGCCTGCAAGAAAATGAATGCTGCCACATGAGCTGAGAAGCAGATCCTTCCAAGTCAGGCCCCAGTTGAGAGCCCAGCCCTGGCTAACACCTTTTGTTCACATTTGAAAAATAATTCACATGCCATAAATTTTTCTCCTTTAAAGTATATAATTCAATGATTTTATAACATATTCACAAAGTTTGGCAGCCATCACCACTATCTAATTCCAAAATACTTTTGTCACACCAAAAAAAAATCCCATACCCATTAGCAGTCATTCCCCATTCCCCCTGCCCCTGATAACCACAAATCTATTTTGTCTCCATGGACATCATTGTTGCAGCCTTACAGAAGCCCCCACTAAGCCATGCCCAGACTGCTGACCTGTAGAAGTTGTGAGATTCTAACTGTGTGGTGTTTGAAGCCTCTAAGTTTGAGTAAAACTATTACATGGCAATAGATAACTAATGCAGATTTTGGTTCCTGAAATGGAGTGCTGCTGTAACAGGTATCTAAAAAGGTAGGAGTGGCTTTGTACCTGTGCAGTAGGCAGAGGTTGGAAGAATTTTGTGGAGCATGAAAAGGAAGCCTACATTGCCTTGATTAGACTGTTAGTAGAAATGTGGACTAGGAGGGCTTGCCAATGAGGATTTAGAGAAAGTGGGGATTTATTAATAGCAATGGGAGGAAGGGGATCCTTGTTAGATAGTGGCAGAAAGCTTAGAAAAAATTGTCTCCTGCAGTTATGTGGGAACAAAATGTGTAAATGATAAATTGGTTAATATACTCAGGAGAGTTCCAAGCAAAATGTTGAGGTGCTGCCAGCTTTCTTCTTGCTGTTTATAGTAAAATGTGAGAGGAGAGAGATAAATTGAGGAAAAAACTGGTTTTAAAAATCTTGAAAAGAAGGAAGGACTTGATAATTTTGAAAATTCTCATGGCTAAAGTTAAGAAGTGGCTTCTAAGTTCTGGCTGAGTGACTCAGTTGGTTGGAGCATTTGTCCTGATACACCAAGGTTGTGGGTTCAATCCCTGGTCAGGACACATACAAGAAGCAGCCAATGAATACATAAATAAGTGGAACAGCAAATTGATGTTTCTCCCTCTCCAAGATCAATTAAATGAAAAAAAAAGAGAGAGAATGTTATTTTTTTTTTTAAAAAGGAGGGGGTTGGGGAAGAAATGGCTTCCAAGCACATGGACTAGAGATAAGCCCTGGTCTAGAGAAAAAACAGAAAGTGTGATACAATCTTTTGTTAAAATATCATGAAGATGAAAGAATCAGAGTAGAATTGAGTCAAAAAGAGGGCTGTTCAAGAAATTGCAGATATGCTTTCCAGAATCTTTTACTCCAACAACAGGCCTCAAGGAAGCTTAAATGAGCTGTCACTTGGCCATTTCAGGAGGAGCTTCTCCCAAAGATACTGGGTGTGGCTTTTGCCTGATGGAATGAACCCCACTGAAATTTACACTAGACACATTTTCTTTGAGAAAACTCTTTCAGCAAGAGCACTGCCATCTTGAACTGTGAAGGGCAGAGACAGTACAAAATGAAAGGAAGCTTTAGGATCCTCTAAATTCTCCTGGCGAGAAGAAAGCTGATAAAACTATTCAGCTGCAGCCATGGTCGAATGGTTCAGTTGGTAGGAGAGTTGTCCCATACACCAAAGTGTTGTGGGTTTGATCCTCAGTCAGGGTGCATATGGGAGGTAACCTATCAATGTTTCTTTCTCACATCAATGTTTCTCTCTCTCTCTCTCTCTCTCTCTCTCTCTCTCTCTCTCTCTCTCCCTCTCTCTCTCTCTCTCTCCCCCTTTCCTCTCTTTGTGAAATCAATGAACATATCCTTGAGTGAAGATTAAAAAAAAACCAAACTACTCATCAGCAAACATATGCTGCCTTTCATCAATAAGGAAGGATGACCCCGAGGGCAGAAGCCTTCTGAGCTTCTGGGACATGGAATTATTCTCAGGTCTTAAAACCTAAGGGACACCTGATATTTGCCCAGATGGATTTCAGAATTGCTACAGATCAGTGATTACTCTGTGTATCCCATATTACCCCTTTTGAACAGGAATGTCTATAGCTGTTATCCCACCATCGTATGTTGGCTGCGTAGGCAGATAACTTGTATCTTTAGTTTTACAGATCAAGTAAGAGGACCACCTAAAGGAAACTCATCTATACCTAAACCTGATTTAGATAAGCCTTATGGAATCTTGAGGGCTGGTGGTGATGAACGTATTAGGCAAATGCAATAAACATGAGTCAATGGGAGACAGAGGGCAGAATAGACAGACACTAAGGCAACCCAATGACCCCCACCTTTGTATTTACACACTTACATAATCCCCTTCTCTTGGGTTTGAGCAGGACCTGTGTCTTGCTTCTAATCAACAAAGAGCAGCATAGGTTATAGTATATATAAGAATATGCATCCATGATCACATTATGTAAAATCATTACACCTGCCTTGCTAGGGCACTGTCTTCTTTGCTGGCTTTGAAGAAATATGCTATGTTGCAAGCTGCCATATAGGAAGGACCATACAACAAGAAGATGAGAAACACCTCCAGCAGCCTGCAAGGAACTGAATGTTGGTATGTGAGCTTAGAAGCAGATCCTTCCCCAAGCAGGACCCAGATGAGAACCCAGCTCTGGCCAACAACTTGAAAGCAGCCTTACATAGGACCTAGTTAAGCTGTGCCCAACTCCTGGCTAGTGAAAATTATAAGATAGTGTGTACTATTTGAAGCTTCTAGGTTTGTGGTAATTCATTACACAGTAATGGAGAACTGATGGCCTTTCTCAATTCTAGCCTCACCTCACCTTTCTGACCTAATGTGATGCTACTCCATCCCTGGCTCACTCTGCTGTCCCCACACTGGCCTCTTGCTAATCTTCAGAACCACCAGACAAACATCTGTTTCCTGGCCTTTGTACTTGCTGTCTCCTCTTCCTGGCATGTCCTTCCTGCATGTAACTGCATGACTCATTCCCTTACCTCCTTCAGATTATTGCTTACATTTTGCCATCACAGGTAAGCCTTTCCTGGGTCGCCCGTTAAAAAAATTGCAATTCTTCTCTACCCTCATTCCAAACACTCCCTATGCCCTTTCTTCTTTATTTTGCTTGAATGATTTTATCATCATTTTTGCCCCTTTTTTTAACCATTGCATCCCCAGATCACAAGAGGTGTTCATTAAATACTAGAGAGAAAATAAATGGACTATAGAGATTTGTGGATGTTGGGGATGGTTAGGATAATGAAGAGGAAGAGATTGTAAGTCTAGAGGACATTTTTTGTCTGGCAGATTTCTATAGAGTTCAACTTCTAAAATACTTTTCCTGGACACACTCTTTATTATAGAAAACAATCCAGCAGGTGGGAAATGGACTGTGGACCTATTCTCATGTTCTGCAAAATAATAATGACGATATACATCTAATTACTTGAGGTATGTAGAAAGAGTAACACAACGTTATACCTAGTAAGTTGCCTCTCCTCTAGCCCTTATTACACACATGAGGACATCCAGATCCAGAGAAGTAGGTGAACTTCACCAAGGTCACTCGGTTATTTCATTCCAGATCTAGGAACCAGAGAGGAGGTCTCTTGCCTCACAGCCCAGAGCTGGAGAAAGTTGCTCACTGGGAAACATTCCCTAGGAGCAGTCAGCCACCAGGAGTGGGAGGCAGGAGCTGTGGATTCAAATCCAGCTCTGCCACCAAAATATCACATGCCCTGGGCAAGTTTTCTCCTTCTGGGAGAGGAGGTGATGTTGCCCGCTGAGCTGAATGCCAGTCACTTTCTAATGAAATAAATGATGAGAGAGGTGCCATTTACCAGAAGCTAGGGGCCCGCAGTGAACACACAGAAGTAAGGGCCAGAAGTCCTGAACCACAGAGGAGCAGTACAGAGATGAGGCTGGGGAACCATGGTGGCCTCAGTAGGTCTTTCTCTGTTTGGTCCTCCTGTACACTTTCTTCTCTGCCCTTCCTTCCCTCTTCTGCCTTACTTCCTCCCCTGTTCTCTTTCTTTTCCTCTCTCTGATTTCTTTCTTGCCTTCATCTCTCTGGGTTTCTTAGTCCCTCATGGTGTTCATTTCTGTCACAGTGTCTGTATTTCCCACCTCCTGCTTGCTTGCTCTGTCTGCTGCTCCCTTCTTCCTGTCTTTCTCAGCCTCTCTTCCAAGCCCAGGTTCTGCCAGGGCAGCACACCTTCACCCACCCCACACCCCAGAGCTTGGATGGGTCTGTGGGGAGCTTCAACTGACTGTGGAGGATGCTTGCAGGGACTGGAGTCATTCCTGTGCTCGGGGAGCACTTTGTTCAGACCTCTCTCTGGTCAAGCCAGTGCCTGAGGAGTCTGCATTGGGGCCCACACTCCAGAGAGAGGGCACAGCCATGGGTCAGGACTACAGTGTAGGAAAACCAATTGACCTGTCCTCTTTCACTGTTCCACTCCCAAACAAGCTGTGTGACTTTGGGAAAGTTATTTAACTTTTTTGAGCTCAACTTTTCTGATGTGCAAAATAGCAATACTTACCTCATAGGGCTGTTTGAAGATTCAGTTCAATTAAATAAGCATTTCTCCAGTGATTTCAATGTGCCAGGCACTGTTAGTTGCATCTCTAGTCAGTACAGAAACACAAATCTGTATGAATAGGTAGATCTAACTGAGTCAAAAGTTTCAAGATATATTTAACCTTATGATGTGATGCATTCGACTTTCTTTTCTATTTTATTTCATATTTTTAAATGACTCATTACATTGATTTTATGATCTACTCCCTGTGTTTTGCAAAGCATTGCTGAGGCAATGTGGAAAACGCTGAAGATTTTTGGGGGAAGGCAGTGACACAAAATGAGAAGAGGGGTGGGATGGGAGGCAGAGTTAGTGCTGTAGGCTGTGCTAACAGTCCCAGGGAGAGATCAGACCATGAGAGCTGGGATTGATCAAGTGAGCCAGGGCTCAGAGAGGGTTCATGTTCTGTCTCAGTAAATATTTCTGGAGTTGGAAAATATGAAGAGCTGTAGCAATATTGAGGTTCCTGGCAGAGTAGGACAGGGTATGATTTTTTACTTTGTAGCAGATCTCACCATGGCTCTCTGGGTATCCGGCAGACCCAGGCAGAAACCCCAACCATGGCCTATAATGTTGCTGAGGCTCCCACTGGGTACAGTGAGGACCAGTGCAAAGAATATGGATGTTCATTGTGTAATCTCCATATCCTCCATTCTAAGCATCTGTGCAGTTATTTAGTGACGGGTGAGAGCATCATCTTCATATACAAAGGACAGCACATGGACAGATCCAGGTCCAACCTTCAAGCTCTTTCCCTCTTCTAAGTTAGGGTCCTACTCCATACTTGGCCATTATGCTCAGCCATGAGCCCAGCCTTGTTGATGAGAGGGACTGAAAACAGCATGTACCTTAATATCAGATGGCCCTGCCTTTGAGTCCCAGCTTTACTACTTAGTAGCTCTATTCTTGGGGAAGTAGTGTCACTTCTCTGAGTCTTATTTTTCTTTCTTTCTTTTTTTTAAATCCTCATACAAGAATACGTTATTGATTTTTGAGAGAGAGGAGGGAGAGAGATAGAGAAAATCATCAATGTGAGAGAGAAACATCAAACAGTTGCCTCCTGTATGCTCCCCAACTGGGGATTGAACCTGCAACCTATGTATGTGCCCTGACCAGGAATCGAACCTGCCACCGTTTGGTGCACAGGATGACACTCCAACCAACTGAGCACCCTGACGAGGGCTGAGACTTGTTTTTCTCATGTGTAAGGTGGGGATAACAGCTCTTACTTGTTGATGAGATCATCAGCACCTGGTTATCTTCTCCTCTCACTCTGTCCTCTTCACTTAGTGAATCTTATCTATACTCATGGCTTCAATTTTAAAATATTTCTCATGAAGGTATAATTTACATATAGTAAAAGTCATACATTTTAGTGTACAGTTCTGTGAGTTTTGATACATGTGTGCAGTCTTGTAACCACCAGCACAAGATACAGAAAAGGTCCATCACCCCACAAAAGTCTGCCCCCACCCCTTTGCAGTCGACAACCCACCCAACAACCACTGGTCTGATTTCTCCCCACAGCCATTGATCTAATTTCTATCACTAAAGATTAGTTTTGTCTCTTCTAGAATGCCATATAAATTGAATTATGCATATGTACTCTCTTTTATCTGACTTCTTTCATTCAGCGTAATATTTTCGAGATCCGTCCATGTTGTTACATGCACCTGTAGTTTGGTTCTTTTTGTGAACAAGCAGCTTTTCATTGTATGGATATCCCATAATTTATTCATTCATTCACAATTGCCACACGTTGGGCTGTTTCCATTTGGGGGTTATTATGAATGAAGCTTTGATGAACATTACTTTGCAAGTGTGTGCGGACAAATGTTTTACTTCTCTTGGGTAAATATCAAGGAATACAGTTGGTGGACTGTATGGTAAGTGTACGTTTACCTTTTGAAGAAACTGCCTGGAGAGTGAGAGAAGATGGCGACGTGGTAGGAGGGAGCACACGCCGCCTCCCATTTCAAAAGACAGAAAAACCTAACCATACTAAAGAGGACATTGCAGCTTACATGAAAATGAGAAATCAAAAATGTAGCGGACACGGAAAGACCAGA
>JAPYXV010004036.1:0-11716 GCA_028533065.1 Trachops cirrhosus
CTTTGCTCACCTCCACTCAACCCTCACCCCCCTTTCCCTCTGATCATCACCATAATCTCTTTACCTTCTTTTATCTAGTCCCCCAACTCCCCTCCCCTCTGAGATCTGTCAGTCCGCTCCATGGGTCCCTGTCTTTGTTTCTATTTTGTTCACTAGATTACACATATAAGTGAGATTATATGGTATATTTATCCTGACTGGCTTATTTCACTTGGCATAATAATTTCCAGGTCCATCCATGCTGCCACAAAAGGTAAGAGTTTCTTTTTATGGTCATGTAGTATTCCATTGTATAAATATACCACAGCTTTTTTATCCACTCATCTACTGGTGGGCACTTGGGCTGTTTCTACTGTAGGGGACCGGTTTGTTTTGGTCTGGCAAATATGACTCAGCTCTGTATGGAAAACCTACAATGGTGAGCAGGAGTCAGACCCTCAAACCGAGTTTTCCCATGGGAATCAGGCCTAGAAAATGCATACAGACTGTCATGGCTTGCTCTTGCTAAAACTCCCCAACCCTGGTCTGAAACAGTAGATGTGTATTGTCTATCTTCAAGGTAATTTCCAAAGCCTGTGTGAACTTTCCCAAGGACAGAGCTAATCAGCTCACCACCTTTCCCTTCTGTATGTGTTATTTTCATTTCCTTGATTGTACCTAAAATGTAGACAATAATATTATATGTAATAGATAATAAATCCTCCTTTGATGTAGGACCCAAGAAAAACAATAAAAGCCCATCTAGACAAGTGTCGAGGTGCTCTCCTCTTGAGAGAGTGGCCATGCCATCCTCTTTTTTCCCACAGGATTGCTATAGCCTGTGCATTTATTCTTGTCTTCAATCACAACAGGTGGACTCTGCTGGCAGGAGTCTGCCAAATCCTAGCACTTAGCTATTGTAAATTGTTCTGCTATGAACATTGGAGTGCATAGGCTCTTTTGAGTTGGTGTGTCAGGATTCTTAGGGTGTAATCCCAGCAGTGGAATCACTTGATCAAAAGGTAGTTCCATTTTTAGTTTTCTGAGGAAATCCATTCTGATTTCCTCAGTGGTTGCACCAGTCTGCATTGCCACCAACAGTGCACTAGGGTTCCCTTTTCTCCCCATTCTCTCTAACACTTGTTTGTTGATTTGGTTATGATGGCCATTCTGACAGGTGTGAGGTGATATCATTGTGGTTTTAATTAGAATTTCTCTGATAATTAGTGATGTTGAGTATTTTTTCATGTCTCTTGGCCATCTCTATGTCCTCCTTGGAGTAGTGTCTATTCAGGTCCTTTGCACATTTTATAATTGGATTGCTTGTCTTCCTGGTGTTGAATGGTATAAGTTCTTAATATATTTTGGAAATTAACCCCTTATCAGATGTCTCATTGACAAATATATTCTTCTGTCCAGTGGATTCCCTTTTCATTTTGTTTATGGTTTCTTTTGCTGTGCAGAAGCTTTTTAGTTTGATGTAGTCTCATTTGTTTATTTTTTTTCCCTTTGTTTCCCTTGCTGTAGGAGATACATTGGCAAAAATGTGCTATTCAATATGTCTGAGACTTTACTACCATGTTTTCTTCTAAGATTTTTATGGTTTTGTGACTTAAATTTAAGTCTTTTATCCATTTTTGGTTTATTTTTTGTATGATGTAAGTTGGTGGTCTAGTTTCATTTTTTGTATATACCTTGTTTTTAAATGATCTGCATTATTTCTTTTATGTTGTCTTTAGCATCTATCTTTATTACTTCAGGTCAAAAAGCCTTACAAAGTTTAGTACTAAAGCATCAATCACAGCTCATCCTCACCTTCTTTACCAAGGTTCTTCAGGTGTAACAAGAAAAAAAATTAAAAAGAATGCCAGAAACTAGAAATTACCAACTTACGTGCACATGTGTGTGTGTGTGTGTGTGTGTGTGTGTGTGTGTGTGGAGGGGTTATATTTCCTTAGATATAAAAACCTAGTATATATTTAACAAGTTTAGTAGATTAAGTTAACACAAAAACATTTGTCATGACATTAAAACAGCTTTAATTCATGTATTCAGTTATGTTTACATTTAATATTGAGTACATTTTTGAATACTTACTATAAGCCAGGTAGTCTGAGTGGAGATAATACAGTAGTGAACAAAATATGAGCCCAATTCTTATAGACTTACAGTCTATTGATGGAAGACAAAGATTAAAAATAACCTAAAAATATTTAAGTTAAAAAGTGCAGTGAGTTAGTTTTTAAAAAATGTTTTCATGAAAAAGGCCATTATAGTGGGGTGATAGCTACTTTGTACTGGGAAATCAGGTAAGTCCTATCTTAAAAAATAACACTTAACATCATAACTGAAGCATGATAAATATCTAGGCACATGATAGAGGTGGGAATGGAGAGTAAGAACTTCACAGAAGGGAACAGAATATTTCAAGGCCTTGAGATGGGAAAAAGTTTGGTCATAGTGAAATAGAGAAGAAGTGGTACAGTAAGAGTGGAGAAAGCTTTGCAGAGGAAAGAGAAATTTGGCCATTTTTTCCTGCTTCATTATTTTAGTTGGACATCCCATCATATTACCTCCTACACACAAACTAGGATTTACAACATTTGTTCCTTTGGTTCTCAGGTTTTTGAACTCAGACTGAAATCACACCAGGAATAGGATTAAGAATCTGAGGGTGGGAATGGGATGTGATATCCATTTTTAACATATAAGACAGACAGATCTGATACCTTATAAATTAATGCAAATGTGTGGAAGTGAAGTCAGAACTGGCATACAGATTGAAGAGTCACAGTTTGGTGTTGAAAGATGGAAGTGAATAATACCAATTTTCCATTATGAAAATAGAGATAAAGTTTAAAGAAAAACAACTTTTGACAATTGAAATTAAAGAAACTATTTGGGAATCATTTGAGCCTATTTTTAATTATCCTTGCTCTAATTATTGGTCCGTGTTTAAAGTCATTAGCACTTCCATTAGAAGGCAAGCATGGGAAAGAACAAAAGGGTAGCTGTCCATTTGACACTAAAGTTTCGATTCAGAAATAAAAAAAAATGACAACCATCTGGGTATTTCCAAGCTCCCAGATGTCATCTAAGCAAAACATTGAAATTATGTAATCTAAGTAAAAACTAAAATTTTAATGATTTCCATCAAGTTGCTTTTTCTTCTATACATTTCACATTGAACATATTTTACTTATTAATACTTCTAATACATTTCTACTTATTTTTTATTATTTCAGAATTTTCATTTTCAAGTTCTCCCTTTTCCTCATTACAATTATTCAAGAATTTACTTTTAAATGATAAAAAATGTAGGTGAAGAATCTCCAAACCAGGAAATAGTAAATATAGATTTTCAGAAGGAAACTAAATGCAAATCCACTGGAAAAAGTAAGGCCTTAAAAATGATAACGCTGGTAACTTGATTTAATTCCTCAGGAAGTCATTAAGTAATTATGAGGCAACAGATAATCATTCATTTTCCCATCAACAAAATGCAGATAATTTCCTTATCTGGTTGTTGTGGAGTTTAAACATGGTAGTACATGTAAGGCTCTTAGGATAGTGTCTGCCAATGGGAATTACACAACAAATGTCACCTATCACTATTCTTGAATATTCACTTTATTGATAGTTTTTCACTCCAAAACATAACTGGTAATCTGACTTGATCTATATGTAATGATTGAAGACATTCAGTATGTGCTTGTTTGAGCATGTGTGTACACTGGTTTTTACAGCAGACTTCAACTAAGGAAATTGCTGAGATACAAAATAAAAGAATTTCCCACTTTCTCTTGTCTCCCTTCCCTACTCTTATTATTGCCCTTCCTTCTATGCTCACAAAATTTCTTTTCTTTCAGTTAGTCAACTCCTATTCATTTTTTTCCTATAATAGTCTTAATCTCTTTAAAACTTTATTAATATTGGCACATTTGCTGTTGATAGTGTAATTGTGGATGGGGGGTATCTTTGTGGGTGTGAATCTGTTTCCTGGGCTGTTTGGTTTTTGTTCTGGCAGCACCTGCACAACAGTATACAAGACATGGAGGTGGAGTGACTCTCATTCAGTCAGCTGGAGGGGAGGGCCTCCAAAGAATGATCAACAATAACCAAAACCCAATGACAACCACATAAAAGGCATAAAGGGCAGCAGAAGAGAATCAAGTTCAGGAGATCAAAGAGACTGCACCACTGAGTACCACAGGTCTCCTACCACAGAAGGTCACACCATGAAGACAGGGAGTCAAAGCACATAAATCTAACACACAGAAACAAGCAAGAAGAGTCACCTAAAATGGGGAGACAAAGAAAGAACCCCAAGTCAAAAGGAAAGGAAGAACCCCCAGAAAGACTGCTAAATGAAATTGAGGCAACCAAACTATCAGATATGGGGTTCAAAATAATGGTTATAAAGATGCTCAAGGAGCTCAGTGAGAACTTCAGAGAACTCCAGGGAATAATCAGGGAACTTATTCTGAACTACACCAGCATGAAAAAGAACATAGAAACTATCAATAAAACACAGGAAAAAATGAAAAATACAATATCTAAAATGAAAACCACAGTAGAAGGAATTAAAAGCAGGTTAGATAAGGCAGACGATCAAATCAGAGAGCTAGATGAGAAAGTAAAAAAAAAAAAAAACCTCCCAGACAAAGCAGAAAAATGAAAAAAGACTCAAGAAGAATGAAGATGGATTAAAGGAGCAGCTGGACAGCATGAAACATAATAATATCCGTAAAATAAGGATACCAGAAGGAAAAGAAGAGGAGAAAGGGGCAGAAAACCTGTTTGGAAAAGTAATGACAGAAAGCTTCCCTAATTTAGTGAGAGAAAAAGTCACACAAATCCAGGAAGCACAGAAGGTCCCAATCAAGAGAAACACAAACAGGCCCACTCCGAGACACATCATAATTGAAATGGCAAAATTCAAAGGCAAAGAGAGAATCTTAAAGGCAGCAAGGGAGAAACAGGAAGTAACATACAATGGAGCCCCAATAAGGCTAGCAGTTCACTTCTCAATGGAAACACTGCAAACCAGAAGGGAATGGCAAGCAATATTCCACATAATGTAGAACAAAGACCTGGAACCAAGACTACTCTACCTAGCAAGGCTCTCAGTTAAAATGGAAGGCAAAATAAGGAGCTTCCCAGACAAAAGAAGGCTCAAAGAATACACCTCCACCAAAGCAGTATTGCAAGATATGCAAATGGGACTGCTTTAAGAAGAGGAAGAAAACAAGTGAGGGAGAGAGGAACACAGGTACGAAGGGGGTAAAATGGCAATGAGTAAGTACCTATCAATAATAACCTTAAATGTAAATGGTTTAAATGCTCCAATCAAAAGACATAGAGTAGCTGAATGGATAAGAAATCATGACCAACACATATGCTGCCTACAAGAGACACACCTCAGAATAAAAAACCTACACAGACTGAAAATGAAGGGTTGGAAAAAATATTCCAAGCAAACAGACAGGGAAAAAATGCTGGGGTAGCAATACTTATATCAGACAAAATACATTTCAAAACAAAGGCCATAAAAAGAGACAGATAAGGTCACTTCATAAATCTCAAGGGAAGAATCCAACAAGAAGACATAAGTATTGTAAATATATGCACCCAACATAGGAGCACCCAAATATATAAGGAAAATCTTGGAAGACTTCAAGAAAGATACAGAAAGTGACACACTTATAGTAGAGAATTTTAACACCTCACTGTCAAAAATGGACAGATGTTCCAAACAAAGAATCAACAAGGATATTGTGGCACTGATGATACCCTAGATCAAATGGACTTAACTGATATATACAGAAACTTTCAACATTTATAGAAACAAAATGCAAACATTTATGGAAACATATAATCTTCCAAAACTGAATGAAGAAGAAGCAGAAAACCTGAACAGACCAATAACAGCTAGTGAAATTGAAGCAGTAATAAAAAAAACTCCTAGCACACAAAAGCCCTGGATCAAACAGTTTCACAGGAGAATTTTAAAAAACATTTAAGGAAGAGCTAACCCCTATCCTTCTTAAACTATTCTAAAAAATTCAAGAAGAGAGGAAGACTCCCAAACTCTTTTTATGAAGTCAGCACCATCCTAACCCCAAAACCAGATATAGACACAACAAAGAAAGAAAACTTTAGGCCAATATTGCTGTTGAACATAGATGCCAAAATCCTCAACAAAATATTGGCAACCTGGATCCAGCAATACATGAAAAAGATCATACACCAGGATTAAGTGGGATTCATCGCAGGGATGCAAGGATGGTATAATATTTGCAAATTAATAAACATAACAGGTCACATAAACAAAAAGAAAGACAAAAATCACATGATCATATCAATAGATGTGGAAAAAGCATTTAATAAGGCATGCCATGCACTTATGACAAAAATACTCAGCAAAGTGGGAGAAGAGGGAGCATACCTCAACATATAAAGGCCATATAAAAGAAACCTACAGCCAACATCATGCTCAACAGGCAAAAACTAAAAGCTTTCCCACTAAGATCGGGAACAAGACAGAGATGTCTGTTTTCACCACTTCTATTCAACATAGTATTGGAAGTTGTAGCCACAGCAATCAGACAAGAAAAGGAAATAAAAGACATCCATATTGGAAAGGAGGAAGTTAACTGTCACTGTTTGCAGATAACGTGATAGTGTACATAGAAAACACTATAAACTCCACCCAAAAACTACTTGAGCTAATAAGTGACTTTCACAAAACAGTGTGATACAAAGTCAATATTCAGAAATTGAAGGCATTTTTGTACACCAACAACAAAATATCAGAAACAGAAATCAAGAAAGAAAATCCCATTTGCTATAGCAACAAAAAAGATAAATTCCGTAGGAATAAACCCAACCAAGGAGGTAAAAGACCTGGACTTGGAAAACTACACAACACTGAAGAAAGAAATTAAGGAAGATACAAATCAATGGAAGCATATACTGTGTTCATGGATTGGAAGAATTAACATCATCCAAATGTCCATACAACCCAAAGCAATTTATAGATTAAATGCAACCCCTATTAAAATATCAATGACATATTTCACAGACATAAAACAAACATTTCAAAAATTTATATGGAACCATAAAATGACCCTGAATAGCCACAGCAATTTTGAGAAAGAAGAACAAAGTAGGAGGGATCACAATACCTGACATTAAACTATATTACTAGGCTTCGGTAATCAAAACAGTCTAGTACTGGCATAAGAACAGACACAAAAATCAATGGACCAGAATAGAGAGCCTGGAAATAAACCCATGTCTCTATGGTCAATTAATATTTGATGAAGGGGGAAGGAGCATAAAATGGAGTAAAGTTAGACTCTTCAACAAATGGTGTTGGAAGATCTGGATAGTTACATGCAAAAAATGAAACTCGACCACCAATTCACACTATACATAAAAATAAACAAAGATGGATTTGTTAAATATAATCCATGACACCATAAAAGTCCTAGAGGACAACATAGTCAGGAAAATCTCAGATATTCCACACAGCAGTATTTCACTGATATGTCCTCTAGAGCAAGGGACATAAAGGAAAAAATAAACAAATGGGATTTCATCAGAATAAAAAGCTTCTGCATGGCTAAAGGAACCATCAGCAAAATGAAAAGAGAACCAATCATATGGGAAAATATATTTGCCAATGATACCTTAGACAAGGGTTTGATCTCCCAAATATATAAAGAACTCACACAACTCCACTCCAGAAAGACAAATAATCCAATTAAAAATGAGCAAAGGATGTGAACAGACACTTCTCTAAAGGGGTCATACAGAGACCCCATTGACATATGAAAGGATGGTCAGCGTCACTAGCCATCAGAGAGATGCAAATTAAAACCACAAAGAGATACCACTTCATACCACTTAGAATGGCCATAATAACCAAATCAACAAACCACAAGTGCCGGTTAAGTTGTGGAGAAAAGGGAATCCTAGTACACTGTTGGTGGGAATGCAGACTGGTCCAGCCACTATGGAAAATATTATGGAATTTCCTCAAAAACCAAAAGATGGAACTGCCTTTTGACCCAGCAATTCCATTGCTGGAATAATATTCTAAGAATCCTGAAACACCAATTCAAAAGAACTTGTGCACCCTGATGTTCATAGCAGCACAATTTATAATAGCCAAGTGCTGGAAGCAGCCTAAATGCCCACTAGTAAATAAGTGGATCAAAAAAACTGTGGTACATTTACACAATGGAATGGTATGCAGCAGAAAGAAAGGAGCTCCTACCCTTCATGACAGCATGGATGGAACTAGAGAGCATTATGCAAAGTGAAATAAGCCAGGCAGTGAGGGACAAATACCATATGATCTCCCCTATAAGTGGAACCTAATCAACAAAACAAACAAACAAGCAAAATATAAACAGACAGTGAAATAAAGAACAAACTGATGGTAACCATTAGGGAGGATGGATAGACATAATGGGGGGGAAATAGGGGATGGTCCATCAAGAAACGTGTATAAAGGACACATGGACAAGCCCAACGGGGGTAGGTTTGAGGGTGGGAGGCAGGGATGGGTGGGGTGGGGGACCATGGTGGAGTGAAAATGGAGACAACTGTACTCAAACAACAATAAAAAATGTCAGTAGTACTCAAAGCAATCTACAGATTCAATGCAATGCCTATCAAATTTCCAATGGCACATTTCACAGAACTAGAACAAATAAATCTAAAATTTGTACTGAACAACATAAGACCATGAATAACTAAAGCAATCTTGAGAAAAAAGAAGAAAGTTTCAGGTATCATGCTCCCTGATTTCAGATTATACTATGAGGCTGTAGTAATCAAAAACAGTATGGTATTTGCACAAAGACAAAGACACAGAAAAATGGAACTGATTTGAAAACCCAGAAATGAACCCAAACATATATGGACATTTAATTTACAACAAAGGAATCAAAAATATACAATGACAAAAGGATAATTTCTTTAGTAAATGATGTTGGAAAAAGTGGATAGTCACATGCAAATGTGTCAAAATAGATCACTGTCTTGCATCATACACAAAATTTAACCCACAATAAAGACCTGAAATAATAAAATTCCTAGTAGAAAACATACACCATAAGCTCTTTGACATTAGTCTTATTGATGTTTTTGTGGATCTGACTCCAATGTCAAGGAACTAAAAGCCAGGAATGAAGAGATGGAGGTGGAATTGCACTTCTCACTATTATATCTAACAAAGCATGGAAGGAATGCTTGCTTCTTGTTACCTCAGTATTGGCTTTGATTGACTTGGGAGTGCTAGTACTCAAGAGTAGAATGCTTCCACCAGGGGAACAAAGTCATGCTTTTAATAAATTGAAAGCTGAGACTAATTCTTAGCCATTTGTGTCTCTTCAAGAGCTAATAGGCACAGAGAGAATCATGGTACTTGCTTGGTAATTGATTCTGATTATCAAGGGAAAATGGGTTGCTGCTGCACAATAAAGCCAAGAAGGATCATTACTGGAACTCAGTGGATTCATTGAGGTGCCTCTTTATTATCTTGCCTAATATCCATGATCAGTGAAAAACCAAAACAAGTATATGACTGTCAAAGACTCAGACCGTGCAGTGATAAAATTTGGGATATTCCACTAGGCAAAAGAAAACACACCCAGCCAAGATGCTTAAGCTATTGCACAAGGAATTGGCTATAGAATAAGTAAAAGCTATGATTATCAAACTTAGGACTCATAAAAAGCTAGAAAATCAGGAGCTGAAGAAGCTATGCTTTACTTTGTTTCTTTTTCCCTTCTTCCCACCCCCATTTAAATAAAGAGTAATGGTAGCAACTGACATTTTATTTTCCAGTGGAAGTATCATTGAATTGATGCCAACCTGCAACTAGATGGCAGCCAATGGGAATGTGTGTGTCCTCTTTTGGGGACACAAATATTTTATCTGGACAAACAATGATTGGATGCTGAGGAGCAAGGGAATGGGCTATGCTGGACATTCCCTTCCTTATTCTCCAGGGCCACTCTTCACACTTATCCATTCTGCATGTATCCAGGAGTTTAACTTTTGTGGACTGTATCAATGCACTCCTTTCTCTCTGGCTTGTAGTCAAGTTTGGCCCATGGGGCAAACCAGCAGGAAGTTATAAGACATATTGGCTGGGTCCTTTTACCAAAAGTCACAGCTACTGTTAGAGAAAATCTTCTTAGCTAGTCTTTCCAGGTCCTGGGAATCATTCTTTCATTTTGTATCTTCAGAGCTAGGGTTCATAAGGGTTCTTGACTGTTTCTAGTCCCAGTGAGCTTCACTGAGAGTGATTATGACTAATAACCTTTGTTACACCATAATAAATTGTCCTTTTTTTAAATCTCTTTTCATTATCCTGTTTGGGAGTGCCATGTGTTTTCTGCACATCAGGCATTAATTTCCCACTACCTACCATGAGCAAGTTCTGGGATCTGCAGGGCTAAGCCATGTTACTCCTTATACAAGTGTATAAACCAAAACCTGGGAGAGTCATCAATGACAAACTCTTTGACACTCTCTACATATCCAATTGACAATCTACATGCCAATTTTATTTCAAAAATATATCTCAATTTCCTGTGTTTATTTCTTTTATCATTGTCATTTTCCCAGTCCAATCTATTATTATCTTCTGATTGGACTATTGAAAAAGCATCCTACCAGGTCTTACTTTTCCCCCCTTTTGTCCTGCTTTAATACATTTTTTCTCACTGCAACCAAAGTGGTCTTTAAAAATACCAACCTGTTCCTTTTCATGGTTGTGATTAAAGGCTTTCCATGGTTTCCTATTAAGAATTACAAATTGGCAGTTACAAAATAGTCATGGGGATGTAAAATATTGCATAGGGAATATAGTCAATGTTATTGTAATAACTATGTATGTGCCAGATGGGTATTTGAAATATTGGGAGGACCATTTTGTAAAGTATATGACTGTTTGACTATTATGCTATACACATGAAACTAATACAAAATAATATTGAATATAAACTGTTATTGAAAAATAAAATTAAAAATAAAAATAATAACATCAATCCTTTGATATAGTCTATAAGGTCTCATATGATCTGGACTCTATTTTTATTTTTTTAAGTATTTTTTATTGATTATGCTATTACAGTTTTCCCAATTTTTTCTGCCTTTATCCCCCCTCCACCCTTCCCTCTCAACCTTCCAGCATTCCCACCCTTAGTTCATGTCCATGGGTTGTACATATAAGTTCTTCGAGTCCTCTGTTTCCTATACCATTTTTTACTTCTCCCCATCTATTTTATACCTACCAATTATGCTTCTTCTTCCCTGTACCTTTTCCTCCCTATTCCTCCCTTCCCACTCCCCACTGAAATCCCTCCATGTGATGTCCATTTGTCTGATTCTCTTCCTATTCTAGTTGTTTGCTTAGTTTTTGTTTTCATTGTTTTTCTTTTCTTTTAGGTTCATTTGTTGATAGTTGTGAGTTTGTTGTCATTTTACTGTTCATATTTTTTATCTTCTTTTTCTTAGATAAGTCCCTTTAACATTTCATAAAATAAGAGCTTGGTGATGATGAACTCCTTTAACTTGACCTTATCTGAGAAGCACTTTATCTGCCCTTCCATTCTAAATGAAAGCTTTGCTGGATAGAGTATTCTTGGATGTAGGTACTTGCCTTTCATGACTTTGAATACTTCTTTCCAGCCCCTTCTTGCCTGCAAGGTTTCTT
>JAPYXV010004037.1:0-11714 GCA_028533065.1 Trachops cirrhosus
GTTATCTCCCGCAAGCCGCTCCATCCCTTCTGGTAGAGAGGTGGGGCGGGGAGGGGGGCACGCCTTTTTATATTCACATCCTGCTTTTAGGTGAGTAGGGGAGGGCAGAGGGCTTTTCTTGTATCTACGTCTTCTTGGTTGCCTCCCACGCAAAATAATCCTTATCTAAAGTGACATAGTTTGTGGGTAGAGGACAAATTCTGCTACCCTTCGAGGGCTGAAGCAAAAGCAATAGAGAGAATAAAGTTAGAAACATACTCAGAGAGAGAAATTAGCCAAGGAGCAGGGTTTTAAAAAAAAGACCATGAGAAGCAGGAGGAGAAGCTCGTGTTGGCACAAGAAGCAGAGGAGACACGGCCCGCTCCAAGTCCCTGCCCTTGCCTGCAGCATCGGGCAGGTTTGCGGAGGGAGAGCCCTGCGCACCCTCTCCCTACCTCCCCCACCCCTTTTAGAAGAATGTCCTCAGATTCTTGGATTTCACGGACCAGGAACAAAAAATCAAGGACTAACAAAGCTGCAGAGAATACGAAACTAAGAAGACCTGCTAAGACATGCATTATTTCCAGAAGCAAAGGACGTTGTGCACTCGAGAAGAAAACTCATCGGCAGCCGAATGCCACCGCGCACCTGTGTGTCATTGTCCTTATTTCTCCCATTTTGCCGAGGAATACTGAAAACTCGGTCACAGACTGGTGCCAGGTGTCCGCCTGGCGTCGGGGAGGTCTAGTTACGGCCTTTATGTTGCACTAAGGAAACTGAGTCCTGGAAGTGTCACGAAACTTGTCCAGGGTCCAGTGGGAGAGGGCGGCTCTAACCCCAGTCACCGGGCTCCAGGGCCAGCGTTTTAAACCACTGGACGGCACTTCGTAAACGTGCTCTGGGCCAGAGCGAGTCTGCCGACTTTCAGGACGACTCCGCACCAGTTCTGGTTATGCCTCCAACTTTAAGAGAGGGAAAACTACAAGGGCCTCCCCAGGACTGTCTTTCCTGGAGCAGAAATTCACACGACCTTTACATGCAGGGATGGCTGCATCTCCACCGGCCTGGACCCCCAGCCAGGTCCCTCCTTGGTCCCCTGTCACTGCCCAGGCCCCAGGTCATCGCCACATGAGCACCAGGGTGGAGCCATTGCTATTCCTGTCTGTGTTTGTTCCATGACTTCCTTCCTGCCATCCTTTTCACTTGAAGGTCCCTTCTCAGCACTTGGCCTGGACGTCTAACCCCAGCGGTGTCTCCACATCAGAACCACAGAAAGGTATGGTCTGGTAGAAGTTTCTTCCTTATGTCCCATGCCGGAGACCCGGCGCCCATGGATAAATGCTCAGACAAGAGCTGAAGCTCCTGAAATCGCCCACCGGGGATGAAGTGCCCTCTGGGTCCATAAGGGCCTGGGTTGCGCGCCCGTTCAAGCCAGGTCTTATTAGTGTATGAGGATGTTACCATTCACCTCTTGCTGATTGTTTTCTCAGCAACCTAGCGACGAGGGGCACGTGCTTTAGGGCTTTTCTGCAGCGTGAGGAGAACAGCGTGTAGTCATTCACTGTGCTGCAGGGGAAGGTGGAAGGTCAGCACCAGGGCTGGACGCCAGTTTAAAGCCATCCCCGGCATCATTCCAGACAGGTGAGGAGTCCTCCCGGGTTTAGACACCTGAAGAGAAGAATCTCCCACGATCAACTCCTTCAGCCTATCCCAATGTTTAATAGTCCTCCTTGCCAAGAAATTTTTCTTCCTCGAATCCAAGTCCTTTCTGTGGTAGTTTAGACGTGTGCCTCGTGGGCACCTGTGGTAGAGGTGAATGCACCACCATCCATAGCACGTTTTAATATAAACTTCTCATCTGACGGAGAAGGTTCTTTAATCCTCCCTCCTTTTCCAACCTTTAGGAGCTAACCTCCCTGCCCTCTTCTGCACGGCTGTGGAATGGGAAAGGGATGTCAAATATACCTGGTTTAGGAGTCCTCAGAGCTAGCGTTTGGGAATCACCCGTGTGCCAGTGCAAGGCCAGCTGGGACAAATCAGGATCCTTATGAGCAGGACTCCGGAGTTTATTTTTAATAAAGCCCAGGCGATCCTGGTACTGGCACTGTTCAGACCGGCACGTGGGAACCTGTGGCCCAGGTCGGTTCCTTCGTAAACTTCCTGCGGGCGTGAGTCAGACCACCCCAAGGACTTGTCACAGCGGGTGGCTGGGCCCCGCCCCAGAGCGGCTGATGCAGCAGGTCCGGGATGAGGCCTGAGAACTTGGTTCTCTAACCAGGACCCAGGTGGTACTGCTGCTGCCGCCCCACAGACCACACTTTGGGAACCACTGGGCTCGCGAGGCAGGTGCGAGGCAGTGTTTTTTACCCCCTGGAAAGAGAGCTCATTGCACAGAATCAGCTGGGGAAGCTAGCTTTGAGCTTAATGTTATCAATTAGCATAACGTCCTCATTTCACCCATGCCATAGCATGTGTGAGAAGCTCCTTCCTTTTCTAAGGCTGAAGAATATTCCATCCTGTGTAGAGAGCAAATTTTGTTTCTCCATCCACCCACTGATGCCATTTGGGTCCTTTCCTCCTTCGGACTACTGCGAATAATGCCACAAACGCGTGTGCACCCACTGGCTGCTCCCCGTTTCCTCAGCTGCACCCAAAGAAGCTCTTCTGCCCGCAGACACAGTCCCATCTTGTCCCTGAGCCAACTATGGGGAAGGCAAAACACTGATTAATAATCCAGCGGGCTTTAGAATGATGTCACTAGCTCGGGGTGGGTTCTGGGGCCCAGTTATAAATGCTAAGTTTTGCGATGGATCCTAACTCTTCCTCCTGAAAACTCCCTTCGGAGAAGGTTTTTTAACTCAGGAGCAGGTGCCGTACCCGTCTCGCTGCTGCGGCCGGAGGCAGGGCTCAGTGTATACACCGAATGAGTGAGCCATACACTCGGCCAGGGTCCTCCCCCCTCGTGGAGGTCTCTGGGTCCCAGAACCTGACGCTGAGATTCTAACCCCCAATGGGATGTTTCTAGGAGTGGGGGGCTGTAGGGCCTGCTTCGGCCATGAGGGTGGAGCCCCCACGAGCGGGATTAGTGTCCTCATAAGAAGAGACCCAGAGAGCTCCCGCGCCCCTTCCTTCCACGGAGGGAGGACAGCAAAACGCCGGCTGTCTGCGACCCAGGAGAGGGCTCGCACCAGAACCCGACCAAGCCGGCACCCTGACCTCGCGCGTCAGCCTCCCGACAGCGAGAAATAAATGTTGGTTGTTTGGAAGTCACGCAGCCTGTGGTACTTTCTCCTAGCAGTCAAAACGGACTAGGACCGACCTCAGCTCGGGCCATCGGCCCACCCGTGCGCCCAGCACCCCTTTGCCACTTGGTTTTCCCCTTTCCCTTCCTGGGGTTTCTCTCCCCCACATGAGGCCCCCCCTTCCCTCTGTCCCACCTGCAGGGCGCTCTCTGCTGCTCTCCCTTCTTTTCCTCTCCTCGTCTCTTTGCTCTCTCTCCTTCCGCCTTCCCTGGTTCTAATGAAACAGCGTGGTGCTCGCAGCCTAATGATATCCAGCCCAGGGAACTGGGCAAAACACAAAACAGACACGAACGCCCCGCCCCCAATCCTGCATCCCACTGCAGCCACCCACAGCTGCACTCGGGGGCGACTGCCACGCAGCCCAGCTGCTGCTCATCTGCTGTGGTCCCCCCTCTCCCAAACGACAGCTCCCAGGATCCGGGACACAGCCAGCTGTCAAAATAAGGGTCCGTATTTTCATCTACAGGACAATGACTGCTGAAAACTGACGAGGCAAACATGTAAACAGACCAAGGGGTCGCAGGGGGAGCTGCTGGGCTGCCTCCCTCCGACCTCCTCCTTCTTACAGAAGCAGGGACTGAAACGACCTCTGAGTCTTGGGAACAGAACCGACAAGCACATCCTCCCGTAAGCCAGGAAGGCCTGCGTCAGAGGAAACGAGGAAAAGGGATGAAAGGGTCTGATCTCTGGAGGAGAGAGGCGGGGAGGATGCAAAGTGCCAGGGAGTTCATTATCCCCCCCCCGCCCCGCCCCGAGGAATGTTGCCTAAGGAGCACAGAAGAAAGCAAAGTGATAAAGAGGAAGCCAAGGTGGGCAGCCAGGGAGGCTGGAGGCATAAGTAGGGTGACCTTGTCGTGCGTGTATTGATGTCAGCTTCAGTTCCTTGTGAGAGAGCCCTCATGGACAGAGCTGCCTGCCAAGAATAGGGTTGGGAGTTGGGAAACGAGGGTTCTGATCCTCACCCTGTGACTCTGAACCAACTAAAACGGTCTCTGCCTTGGTTTCCCCAGTGAGCAGGCGGGGACTCCTCAAACCAGACTTGAGGGTTGTCTGGAGGATCGAGTGAGATCCCGGTCAGGGAAGCAGCGTGTGTCCCTCCGGAAGCCCTCGGTGGGGGCTGACTGGGACCGTGTATGGAAATGCCAACCCATGGGCAGCTTGCCGAAGCCACTGAGATTATTTTTAAATGTTGTTACATTTTGTACAACGTAACGAGAATCTGCAGTGTGCATTCTTAGTGCCTGCCCCACCCACAACTACTTTTATGACGAAGCTGTCCAGCCCACGTCTGTTTAACAAGGTCAAAGTCAGGTCCGGGAGGAACAGGACCCAGCTGTGAGGCTCTTGTCTCCCCCTCCCCCAGGGAGCACAAGGAGGCCAGCCCAAGTTCTTGCCAAGCAACGAAGGCCTTGGCCCACTGGCCTTGGGGGCCCAGCTGTAGCTACTGAGAGCCGGCCACTCCAAAGGGCGTGGAGATCCAAACACATGGAGATCCAAAGCATTCATGGGGATGCCAAGACACCTCAGAGTGGGGATCGACGGGCAGCGCCCAGTGGCAGCATCATAAAAACCCCGGGCCTAACAAAGGGGGTGTGCCTCACTCAAACAAAGGATGCGGGGAACTGGGTCCCTCAGTGAATCTGGAGACCTTCGGGCAGGGCTGGAGAGCCAGGAAGATCTCCCCGCAATGTAGGCTCCAGCCGAGAGGCGGTGCAGCCCTCCCAGCAGGCAGCAGCCCCAGAAGTCAGGTCCGGCAGCCAGAACGCATTGAGTGCAAAGAAGTGAGGTCACGGGGCCCCCCAATTCCCCCACCACTCACAGGTGGTCGATCTCATAGTGGAGATTCAACTCAATGAGTCCGCAGTGGTGTCTGCGGGGCTCAGGACGGATCGGGGATGAGTCCCGATGACGATGCTGCCCCTGCATCCCTGGAGTTTCTGGGCTCAGGGCCAAGTGGAGGAGGTGGCTTTCTTTCTGCGATGACCCCCTTCTGCTCCACGGTCACGGGGAATCTATGATGGCTGTGGTGACAATAACCATGTACTACATGGATTGCAGAGTGGAGAGAGATACCTAGAAGAGACCCCAACAAAACCAGGGGTGAGGCTGGCTCTGTGATGACCAGGGCAGCTCTGAAGTGGCCCCGACCTTTTGGATGAAGGGAAAGGGTTTCAGCGTAGCCAGACCCACAGGGGATCCAGGCACAAGGTGGTCACTGTTACGGGTCGAATTGTGTTTCCAAAACACGTATGTTGAAGTCCTAACCTCCGAGAGCTGTGAATGTGACGTTATTTAGAAGTAGGGTCATCACAGATGTCACACATTAACATGAGGTCTTTGGGGTGGGCCTGTATCCAATATGACTGGTGTCCTCATAAAAGGAGGGGAAGCTGGACAGAGAGATGCGTAAGGGGAGATGGCCACACGGCAATGGAGGTAGAGTTTGAAGTCACACAGCTGCAAGCCAAGGAGCGCCAGTGAGAGCCACCAGCACCAGGAGCTAGAAGAGCCGAGGAGGGAGCCCCCTCAGGGCCCCGGAGGGAGCAGAGCCCGGCCAATGCCTGATTCCAGGCATCCAGACTCTAACACGGCGACACGATCAATGTGTGCTGTTTTAAGCCACCTGGTCTGTAATAATTTGTTGCAGCAGCCCTAGAAAATGACGTAGCCCCCCACCTGTGATGGGGCCTGACTCCCAAAGCTAAGCCAGACTGATGCAGGCTGAATCATGTACCAAATTCACATGTTGGAGTCCTGAACCCCAGGGCCTCAGAACGTGATCTTATTTGGAAACAGGGCCGTTGCAGAGGTCATTAGTTACGGTGCGGTCATACTGCAGTAGGGCGGGTCCTACTCCAATATGACTGGTGTCCTTATAAGAAGCAGAAACTCGGACACAGAGACAGAGACACAGGGAGAACGCTGTGCAAAGCTGAAGTCAGGGGGCCGGGCAATGCACCTAGAGGTATGTGAACAACAAAGATTGCCAGCAAAGCCCCCAGGCACGGGGAGAGGCTGGAACAGAGCCCCCCTCAGCATGAACCGACTCTGCGGACACCCTGGTCTTGGACCTCCAGCTTCGCAACTGGGAGAGAACACATTTGTCTTCTTTTAAGCTGCCCAGTCTGTGGAGTGCTGTCAGGGCAGCCCCCGGAAACTAACACAAGGGCGGGTCCCATCTCTGTTTGAAATCGGCGTGAAGAGATGAGAAGGAGGCAGTCTCTGGGATGGGCATTGGTCTGGAGAGGCTGATGGGCTCCCTGCCGAGCAAGCAGGGCCTGTGAGCCCAGAGAAAGCTGGGGGAGCAGAGAGAGGATGGCATGGAGGGTGCCCAGGGAGAAGCGGGGGCTTACAGGGAGCAGGGGCCCGCAGACCAGCATGCGGGGCCCTCCAACCCTGCCAGCATCCTCGCCAGTGCTCACTCAGCATGGGGGACTCTGAAATAGGGGCTTCTTTGTTCTTTTTAGTGATGTAAGACTCTCACTGTGAAAAGAGCCCAACTAGACAGATCAGACAGCGTGGGCCCCAGTCATCTAGGAAATGGTCCTGCTTTGCGTGGGGGACAGAAATCGCCAGCAAGCGCCTAGAAGTCGGGCCTTCCCTACTGCCCACCAGACATGAAGGGTCCTGCTTTCTTGGGACATCCCGCCTGAGCTCCTGGTAACACCCCAATGGCTACGAGAACTGCTTCACGTGGATGGCCCTCATTCTGGTTGTCATCCAAGGGCTGCTTTCTGCTGTGGTTGGGCAGTTTCCGTATTTCCAACGTGAAGAGTGGGGAGAGGGAGGAAGCAAACGGCTCATTTCCTTCCCAAGGAAAGGCTGGGTCTCTCTGGCACCCCGTGGAAATACAGAAGGAGCCAGTCCCCCTGGGGGGTTCCAGGGAAGCGGGCGCTTTAGGCTAGTGAGCTAATTCAAGGCTCTGCGAATTCCCCGGGGTGTAGCAGACCTTTTCGGAGGTCCCCAGAGCCTCCTGGAACACGCAGGTTCCCTTCGGCTACACCCCACTGCCCGGTAGGGTCGCTGCCCTGGGAGCCTGGGGCTGCTGGGCGGGCCGCCCTTCCTGCCCTGCTCACAGGCCTAAGACACCATCCCCAGCTAGAGACGGCTGTTACTTTGGAGACTGGACAAGAGCGTGAGGCAGTGCTTGGCGGGACTCTCCCGAGGGGCTGGGGGAGCAAGGAGGTCCCAGCTGCGCCCCACCCCCCTGGCCTGGCTGGTTGGAGTTGTGCTTTGTGTCCAGGCAAGGGGCACCCCTGGAGGCTTCCAGACGGGGCTGAGCAGCAGATGGATGACACAGTCCCAAGGGGCTCCTGAGCAGGCCAGGTGACCTACTTAGCGGCGGCAGGAGGCACCTGTGTAGCCCTGCGTGGGGGCGGAGCTGCACCTGGAGGTGCCAGGGCAGAGGCTCCCTGTTGAGGAGGCCAGCCCTCCCCACCCCCGCCCCCAGGTGCCCTCCGAATGCCTCCTCCTTTGTCCTGCTGTCCAGGCAACGGTCCCAGGGGACTGCTGAGCAGGCAGCGGGGTGTGGGAACACTTGGGGGGGTGGACCCTGGCTCTTCAGAACTGGGTGCTGTCATGGTGGTCTCGCCAGGGCCTTTTGCCATTTCCTGTCCCCAGAGAGGCGCAGGCCCTCGGGCAGGGGTGTCGACCTGAGGGCATTGGCTGGGATTCAGAGTCTCTGACCCCCGGAAATGGCAGGTGACGCCCTGTGGAAATGTGCGTTTTTCTGGGGAAAATCCACAGATTTTGTCCAGCATTTGGAAGAGACCAGTGAGCACAGAAGGGTTAAAACCCATCTTTTTGATAGAAAAGAAAAGGTGGTTGGAGACCCAGGAATTGCTGGAACCGAAGATGGGCAGCAATTCCCGTGTTTCCCACTGAGCAGCCTGGGTCAGAGGAGAGAGTCCCGTCCCTTAGCTGTCTTGAGGCTCTGTATAGATTTTGTATCGGCCAAGGAGGGACAAATGTACTCACTAAAGGTCTAAGATCAAACCCCTGCACCCCAGGACCGAAGCCTTCTGGAAGCATGTCCTACCCCACCCAGATCCCGAAGCTTCCGAATCTGCAGCCTCTCCTCTGACAGTTTTCTTCACCTCCTGGCCCAGCCCACACCTGGCTGGCTCCTGCGGGCACCACTGCCCGCTCCCCACCCCAGGGCCTCTCAGTGAGGCCTGTCCTCTTGCCTCTGGGCCAGCAGGGGCCAGCTTTCCCCCGGCTCCTCCTTGTACTTCCAGAACTCTCCCTCCTCCCCTCCCCACATGCCTTGTATTAGTCAGGGCTCTCCAGAGAAACAGAGCCAATAAGATAGACGTAGACACGGAGAGAGATTTATTCGGAAACGTTGCCTCATGCCATTCAGAGGCTGAGAAGTCCCATGATCTGCCCTCTGCTACCTGGGGGCCCAGGTAGTGGGCATCACCGTTCCAGTCCGACCCAGAACACCTGAGAACCAGGAGAGGCAAAGGTGGCAGAAACTCCAACCGTGACCAAGTCCAGTTCTCTGCCTGCTCCTGCCAGTGCTCGCCGGGCTGTGCTTGGTCAAGGAAAGACACACAGTCAGGATGGGGTGGTCTCTTGTTAAGTACGTGACCACGAGCAAGTGCTGGGGGCCCTTCCCACTGCCCAGCAACCACACCCCTCCTTGGTCCCTCCCCTCTTCCCAATCATGCCTGCCTCTCTCCCCAACCCTCCAAAATGCCTCTTTAGCTTCCTCTCAGCTGCTGAGCTGGCTCTGATTTACTCTGCACATTTTGCTTCCCTCCTCGCTGGACCTCTTGCCTCCCAGCATCGCCGGCCTTGTCCCCTGCTCTGTCTCAGGGTGCTCTGGGTGAGCTCTCCTGCACCACTTGGGCCTGGGGTCCCCTGTGTCTGCTCCCTTTCACAGCGAGACCCTTCTGTCCACAGTCACGTTCACTCACCTCCTGCCTCCCCTGGTGACCAAAACTGCTCAGTCGGACTCACTCCACTCCTCCAGGGAAACAGCTCTAGACCAAGTCACGGCGGCCTTGCTCAGCTGTCTGTCCTCAGTTCTTGCCTCCTGAACACTCAGCACCACGGAATCAGTGGTGCACACCCTCCTCCCGGACACTTGTTCTCTGTCCTCCCACACACCCCGCTCTTTGGGATTTTTACCTGCTTTCCAAGCCCTTCCTTCCCGTCTCCTGGCCTGTGCCTCCCCACACCTCTGGCCACTGGAGTGACCCAGCGCTCAGCCTTTGGGTCCCTTCTCTTCTCCGTCTCTGTGGTGGAGCCCCACAGCTACACCCTCAGCCTGGAGGACCCCCCAGTGGCCAGGCTCCTGGGCCCACGTAGACTTCCCATGGGCATTTCAAACCTACACAGCCCCACCATTTCCTCTATTTCACTCACTCGCCTTCTGAGAACATTACAGCCAGAGCACTCACAAAGTCACCCCAAGACATCTTTCACTGTGGCGGACCTAAAACGACAGCCCTTGGGTTTCCGTGGTGGGAAGAATGCTCCCAGAACAGGACGGTGACAAAGAGAAGGGCTTGTTCCCCAGGGGGAGACACTGGACAAGGAGAATGAAGCCTGGAGCTACGGAGCGAAGCGGACAGGGGGTGTCCTTCCGAGGTCAGAGCAGAGCCTGTGGGAGACGAGCACAGGCCTGGAAATCCTGGAGGCGACGGTGGGCTGTCTCCCGAGAGAAGGGGGTGAGTGTGTAGTGTGTCTGAGTGTGGGAAGAAGGACGAGATGGTTCGGTGGCCAGCGGGATGCACCATGGCAGATGCAGTGCAATTATGTCCCTTCTACTGGGCACACAGGAAGAGATGCTTCCCAGCCTCCTCTGCAGAGGGCGGGGCTGTGTTCCGAGTTTAGCCTGACGTAAGGTAGGCAAAGGCTGGTCCCTAAGAAGTTACCCTTGTGTAATCCGCCCTGTCATCCCCGCCTGTGGCCACACAGCGAGGATGTCAGTGTCACGGGGTAGACACAGCCTGGGCTACACAATGAGGATGCCAGCGTCACTGGGTGACACAGCCCATGGTCACATAGCGAGGATGTCAAGGTCACGGGGTGGATGCAGCCTGGGTCCCCAGATGACTACACATTACACAGCCCTGTTGTCCCTTTGTTAACTCCCGCCCTTTCCCAGACCACCCGAATTTTTAGTTACCTTGTTGATTTTGTAAAAAAGAAAGTATCTCTTGGATGGGCAATACATTCATAAACAAGCCAGGAAATTACCATTCTTACACTGATTCTTGGCCTCTCTACAAAAAGTTTACCTTCTCTTCCATGGGTCTTCCATCTTTTCTTCTGAATGGAGTCCTGAGGGTCACTAACGGCTCACTAGTCCACGACACACCCGGTGAGCCGACCCAAGGGCAGGGCAGGTGGGCAGAGCAGGCCTGCAGGAGCTCCCCCACCGCTGCCCCGTCCCGTCCCACCTGGGAACCTGCCCCCCGCAGAACCACGTCCCAGACAGCCTGGGCCGAGACCCATGTGGAGTCAGATCCTGTCAGCCAAAGGCCAAGAGCGTCCATCACACGTGGGCCGTGACTTCTTACAGGTCACTTTGGACCAGACCTACGGAGACACTGGTAGAAGGCGTTCAGTTGTTCAGCTCTTGCTTGCTAGTACCATCCGTGGATTTCCGATCTGTACGGGCAGGGAGCGTGGGCCGGCCTCTTCCCGCGCACTCTGCTCCCGGGGTCAGGGAGTCATCCTCCTTCAAGGCTCCGGCCTCCTCTCCGGGGCAGTTCTTATGGCACAGGGTTTCTCGAGAGCTTGGGAGCTGACCAGACGCCCACTAAACAGCCAGTCTGTGCGGACACGGTCCTCTCCCGCGTCCACCCGTCTTGTAGTTAGAGCTCTCTGCCAGCTTCCCACCTTCTCTTGCTTCAGTTCCTCCAACATTTCAAACGCACCGGGCGTGCGGCAGCCTCAGCGCTCTCCTTACTGCTTAGTTTAGCATCTACAGGCCTGTGTCCACATCGTCTCAGCTGCACTAGTCTTGATTTTTGCCACCTTTTCTTGGTCAACCTTTACGGAGGGTTGTCTACTTTATTACTCTTTTAAAAATGTTTTTGGTTTTATAGATTTAAATTTTCTATTAATTTTTGCTATTGAATTTAACTAAACATTTAAAATTAATTTTTAACTTATTTATTTATTTCTAGAGAGAGGGGAAGGGAGGGGGAAAGAGAGGGAGAGAAACGTGGATGTGTGGTTGCTGATCATGTGCCCCCATCTGGGGACCTGGCCTGCAACCCAGGCATGTGCCCTGACTGGGAATTGAACTGGCGATCCTTTGGTTCACAGGCTGGTGCTCAGTCCATTGAGCCACACCAGCCGGGGTTAAAATTAATTTTTATTTTAACAAAGTACACAGAGTCTTTGGAGGCCAAAGAGTACTTAAAAAGCTTGTTGAGAAGAACAGCAGTTCTCCGCCTGCTGACCCACCACCCT
>JAPYXV010004038.1:0-11713 GCA_028533065.1 Trachops cirrhosus
GTCAAGTTCAAGGAGTTCATCATCACCAACCCTTTATTACATGAAATGTTAAAGGGACTTATCTAAGAAAAAGAAGATAAAAAACATGATGTACAGTAAAATGACAGCAAACTCACAATTATGAACAACCACACCTGAAACAAAAACAAGAAACTAAGCAAACAACTAGAACAGGAATGGAACCACAGAAATGGAGATCACATGGAGGGTTAGCAACAGGGGAATGGGAGGAGGAGAAGGGGGGGAAAGGTACGAAGAATAAGTTGCATAGATGGTAGGTAGAAAATAGACAGGGGGAGGGCAAGAATAGTATGGGAAATGTAGAAGCTAAAGAACTTATGACACATGGTCATGAAGAAAAGGAGGGGAATGTGGGTGGGAGAGGGTGTTCAGGGTGGAGGGGAATGAAGAGGGGATAATGGGACAACTGTAATAGCATAATCAATAAAATATATTTAAAAAATTTACAATGTCTGCTTTTACAAAGACAATTAGGAAAATGAGGAAGCAGGCTAGAACTTGGAAATGTATTAGCAATGCACATATCAGATAAAGGATTTGAATCAAGAGTATTTAAATAACTCATACAATATAATAAATAGATGAAAGACAATTATCATTGATACCAAGCAAATGATCTGAACAGACACCACACAATAAAAGATAAACATCTCAGATATGCAAATGAAAAAATGTTCAATATCATTAGTCACTGGAGAAATGCAAATTAAAATCACAATTTAATATGATTACACACTCACTGCAATTTCTGAAATTATAAGGCTCACAAAATCAAGTAGTCATGAGAGTGTGGAGCGGCTTCAGCTCTCACACTTCTGATAGGAGTGTGAAATGATATTCCCATTTTGGCAGTTTATTGTAATGTGAAACATATACTTCCACTTACTACAGCACCCAGCAATCTTGCTAGCTATTAACCCCAAAGAAATTTTTTTAAGTGAATTCAAATACATGTACAGAAATGTTCATATCAGATTTACATATAATAGCCTTAAATCTGGAAATAACCCAAATTATCCATCAACAGGTGAATTGTGGTTTTTCTATAATGGAATATTACTGAAATGCAGAAAAACATGGATGAATCTATAAAGCACTATGCTTGTTAAGGACTGAATATTTGTGCCCCTCTAAAATTCATACATTGAAGCCCTATCCTCCAATGTAGCTGTGTCTGGAGATATGGACTCTAAGGAAATAATTAATATTAATATAAGATAATAAGGATAGGACCTTAACACAATAGGATTAGTTTCCTTATAACAAGAGACACCAGATTTCTCTTTTTCTCTTTCTCTCTCTCTCTCTCTCTCTCTCTCTCCCCCCTCCCTCCCTTCCTCCCTCTCCATACAGGTACAGAGGAAAGGCCATGTGGAGATACAGCAAGGTGTCTGTCAGAAAGCCAGCAAGAGAGCTTTCACTAGAAACCAACCCTGCAAACACCTTAATCTTAGACTTCTCTAGAACTGCGAGAAAATAAATATCTGTTGTTGAAGGTACCCAGTCTGTGGCATTTTATTTTGGCACGCTGAGCAGACTAATACAATGTTTGTAAAAATCCATATATAAGAGAAGACATAATGTTTCATTACACATACATGAAGTTACAGAAAAAGGAAATAAAAGATTAGTGACACAAATCAAATCAAGGATTGCCTGAACCTAATAGTGGAAGGGGAGCTTCAATAAGAATGGGTATAGGGAAACATTTGGGGGTGTTGAAAATATGCTATATCTTTATTATGATAGAGGTTACACAGGTTTATACAATTTTCTAAACTCATAAATGTACTCTTAAGTGGGTACATTTTACAATGTGTAAATTATGCCTTAATTTTTTTGGAAATAAATGTAAATAATTCAGGCTGAGAATATAAAGAACTAGATTATATAGATCAAAGGATGAAATAACCACATCAAAATTTCTAATTTTCATTCTACATTTAGAGTACTGTATCTCTATGGAGGAGAAAAAAAGAGGCCACAAAATATATAGAAGAATGCAGTCAAGATTCTTAGGAGCTTGAAAAAAATATATGATGAACAATTGAGAGAAACTCAGTTGCTTGGCCTGGAATAGAGAAAATATGAAGATGAAATAAGGCAAAAATTAAGATATCTTCAAATATTTGATAACTGCTATGTGAGAAGTTAAGTGACTCAAGAGTCTGTGTAATCGCAAAAAGCAGATATGAATTATTAGATGAAAGTTACAAGGGAAATGTTAATGTTCAATATGACAAAGTACCTTAAATAATTAGAGCTGTCCAACAATATCTTCTACCTTACAAATAAGTGATTTGGTCAGGGGAAAGCACTGCCAATTACTATCATTTCCTACAATATTTTGAATAATTACCATGTAGCACATTAATAATTCTGCATATCATTAAACATGTGTTAATTTTATTTTGTTGTGAGTTTTATTACTATAGTAAATTCTGTTCTTGCATTCTCAGTTTCTTAATTCTTTTTACTTACAAAGTACAATCCTCCACTCATAAGTTAAAACAATCAGAGGAATATTGCTCAGCAATACTATGTGCTCTTGCTAAATGCGGTGGAAGCAGTGAAAAATTCATTAAATGTTTCTATAATGGGCTAATGTCTAGTACATTTTATACTAAATAGATATAACTTTTAATATAAATATATGAAAAAGCTATCTTCTCATGCTGGTAGTATTATGTGCTTTTAAATGAAAAGAAATGGAACCTGGTTGGTGTGGCTCAGTGTATTGAGCACTGGACTGTGAACCAAAGGGTCACCGGTTCAATTCCCAGTCAGGGCACATGCCTGGGTTGCAGGCCAGGTCCCCAGTAGGGGACCTGCCAGAGGCAACCACACAGTGATGTTTCTCTCTCTCTCTCCATCCTTTCCCCTCTCTAAAAGTAAATAAATAAAATGTTTTTAAAAAGACCTATTTTTTAAAAATGAAAAGAAATGGTATTGCAATGGAAGTGCTCAAGTTATTTATTGTAATACTCTGTGTTTCATTTTAAAGTGTGAGTATATTCAGTTCAGATGTCAGAAGAAAGAAAAATCACTTTTCATTGTTAATGGCAATAAATCATACACAGATTTTACAACTAATTCCTTTGTTACCCTTGTTTTGATATCACAGGAAATTATCCATTCATGTAGATGAATCATAAATATACAATTACGTGAATCACAGATATAACCTCCCACACATGTAGGTTTCTATTTTACTTTTATAAAACCACTTAAACCATTTTTTCAGGTGTACAGTTCAGTGGTATTAAATGCATTCATAATATTGTACAACCATCAACATCATTTATCTCCACAACTCCATTTATCTTTCAAAACTAGAACTCTATACTCATTAAACAATAATGCTCCATTCTTCTCTCTCCCTAACCCCTAACAACTACCATTTTACTGTACATCTCTGATTTTGAGTACTCTAAGTACCTCACATAAAGTGGACTCATATAGTATTTGTCTTTTTGTGACTAGATTATTTCACTAAGCATAATGTCCTCAAGGTTCATCCCTATTGTTGCACATGTTAGAATTTCCTCCTTTATAAGTTTGAATAATATTTTATTGTATGTATATACCACCTTTTCCTTATCCAATTATTCATCAGTGGGCACTTGGGTGACTTCTACATTTAAGCCATTGTGAATAATGTTGCTATCAAACTGGGCATGCAAATATCTCTTTGAGATACTGCTTTCTATTCTTTGGATATATATCCAGAAATGGAATTTGTGGATCATATAATAGTTTTATCATACATTTTTTGAGGAACTTTCATAGGGTTTTCCTTATTGGATTCACCATTCCACACTCCAATCAATAGTTCACAAAGGTTCCAATTCTTCTGCATCCTGGCCAACACTTCTTATTTTCTGTATTTTTCATAGTAGCCATTCTAATGGGTCTGAAGTAGAGTCTCATTGTAGTTTTTATATGCATTTCCCTATTGAATAGTGATGTCTCACATCTTTCCATGTGCTTTAGGATATTTGTATATCTTCATTGTAGAAATGTCTATTTGAGTCCACCCATTTTTGAATCAGGTTGTTTGTATTTTTGTTGTTGAGTTTTGGTTTTCTCTATATGTTTTGAATATTAACCCCTTATCTGATTTATGATTTGCAAATATTTATCCCATTCTGTGGGTTTTATTTTTACTCTGTTGATATTGTCTTTTGATGCTAAAAATATTTTTAATTTTCATGAACTCAATTTGTCTATTTTTATTTTATTGCCTGTGGCTTTGGCATTATATTCAAGAAATCATTGCCAAATTCAATTAATGAAGCTTTTATCCTGTATTTTCTTGTAAGAGTTGTGGAGTTTTATTTCTTTTTTTAAATGTGACCATGAATTTATTCCAACACAAATGACTACTTCTATTTGCATGAATTCCAATTTTCAAATGTATAAAGAAATTGAGAAAGTTTAGGTGTCAGGAGCAACCCTCCAGAATCTCCAGAACCTTCTTATTATAATATTTTCTTATAAAGGTGAAAATATCTTTTTAAAATAGTCAAATTAAATTATTTCCATATAATTCAATTACCAAAAACATTTTTTTACATTTGACTATATAATTTTTTACTGTATTCAAGTACAGTTGTCTCCATATTCCCCCAACACTCTCTCCCACCCCACCCATTCCCACCTCCCACTCTGAATCCTACCCCCCTTTGGCTTTGTCCATGGGTCCTTTATACATGTTCTTTGACGATCTTTCCCCTTTTTTCCCTTGTTACCACCCTCTCCTCTCCTGTCTGGTCACTGTCGGTTTGTTCTTTATTTCCATGTCTCTAGTTCTATTTTGCTCACTTGTTTGTTTTGTTGATCAGGTTCTACTTATAGGTGAGATCATATGTTATTTGTCTTTCACCACCTGGATTATTTCACTGAGCATAAAGCTCTCCAGATCCACCCATGCTGTTGTGAAGGGTAGGAGTTCCTTCTTTCTTTCTGCTGTGTAGTATTCTATTGTGCACACGTACCAAAGTTTTTTGATCCACTCATATACTGATGGACACTTAAGTGGCTTCCAACACTTGGCTATTGTAAAGTGTGCTTTATTTCTTACATATAGGTAATTGATCAATTTTGAGCTAATTTCTGTATAGGTGTTAGGCAAAAGTCCAACTGCACATTTTGCTTGTGGATATCCAGTTTACCAGCACTATTTGTTGAATAGACTCTCCTTTTCCCATTGAATGGACTGACACCCTCCTAAAAATCATTTGAATACATATGCAAGGGTTTACTTCTGGGCTCTCCATTATATCCCATTGGTCTATAGGTCTGTATTTATGCCAATAGCACACTGTTTTGACTACTGGAGCTTTCCGGTAACTTTTGAAATCAGAAAATGTGAGTCCTCCAGGTTTGTCTGGCTTTTTCAAGGTTGTTTTTGGAGATGTCCCTTAAGATCCTATATAAATTACATTATGGCTTTTCATATTACTACAAAAATATCATTGGGAATTTGAGATATTACATTGAATCTGTGATTCACTTTGAGTTATATGGACATCTTAAAAATAAAAAGTCTTCCAATCCATAACATGGGATGTATTTCTATTTATTTATGTCTTTTTAAATTTTTTCAGCAAGGCTTTGTAGTTTTTATTTTACAACTGTATTTTTTATTATTGTTCAGTTACAGTTGTCCTGCTTTTTCCCCATTGCTCAGCCCTACCCTGTCCCCCCCGCAACTCCCACAGTCAATCCTCCCCATTGTCTTTGCCCATGAGTCCTCTATTCATGTTCCTTGAACTGCCCCTTCCCCTTCTTTCCCCAGTTATCCCCCTCCCCCATCCCCTCTGGTCACTGCGGGTTTGTTCTTTATCTCTATGTCTCTTTTTCTATTTTGCTCACTTATTTGTTTCGTTGATTAGGTTCCACTTAAAGGTGAGATCATATGGTATTTGTTTTTCACTGCCTGGTCTATTTCACTTAGCATAATGCTCTCCAGTTCCATCCAAGCTGTTGTGAAGGGTAAGAGTTCCTTCTTTCTTTCTGCTGTGTAGTACTCTGTTGTGTAAGTGTAATATAGTTTGTTGATCCACTCATTTACTGATGGGCACTTAGACTGTTTCCAACACTTGGCTATTGTAAATAACACTGCTATGAACATTGTAGTGGAGATGTTCTTTTGAATTGGAGTGTCAGGATTCTTAGAGTATAGTCCCAGCAGTGGGATCACTGGTTTGAAAAGCAGTTCCATCCTTATTTTTTTTTTGAGGAAACTCCATACTGTTTTCCGCAGTGGTTGCACCAGTCTGCATTCCCACCAACAGTGTGCTAGGGTTTCTTTTTATCCACTACCTCACCAGCACTTGTTGTTTGTTGATTTGTTTATGATGGCCATTCCCACCAGTGTGAAGTGGTATCTCATCATGGTTTTAATTTGCATCTCTTTAATGGCTAGTGATGTTGAGCACTTTTTCATGTGACTTTGGGCCCTCTGTATGTCCTCCTTAGAAAAGTGTTTGTTCAGGTCCTTTGGACATTTTTAACTGGATTGCTTGTCTTTCTGGTGTGGAATTGTGTGAGTTCTTTATATATCTTGGAGATCAAACTCTTGTCCAAGTGTTTAATTTCCTTAGTTAAGTTTATTCCTAAATATTTTATTCTTTTTGATGCTATTGTAAATTAAATTGTTTCCTTAATTTTCTATTTACATTATTTATTGTTAATGAGTAGAGATTCAACTGATATTTGTATGTTGATTTTTTTCCTGAAACATAACTGAATTTGTTTATTTGTTCTAAGAGTTTTCTTGGTGGAGTTATCTGCAAATAGAGACTATTTAAAAACTTCCTTTCTAATCTGGATTCCTCTTATTTTTCTTTCCTAACTTTTCTGGTTTGTATTTCCAGTACTATGTTGAATAAAACTGCTGAGAGTAGGCATCCTTGCTCTGTTTCAGATCGTAGAAGAAAGCTTTCAGTTTTTCATTGTTGTGAATATTAGCTGTGGACTTTTCATATATGGCCATTATTTTATAGTGGTAAGTTATTTCTATACTTTGTTGAGAGTTTTTTATCATGAAGGGAAGTTGATTTTTTTTCAGATGCTATTTATGCCTGTCTGGGATAATCATACAGTATTTGTAACTCATTCCCTTAATGTGATACATCACATTTAATGATTTGTGTATGTTGAACCATCCTTGCATCCCAGGGATAAATCCCACTTGATTATGATACATGATGCTTATTAATGTGCATTTGTATTCAGTTTTCTAACATTTTGTTGAGGATTTGTGCATCCATGTTCATTAGGGTATTTCCCTGTAGTTTTTGTCTGGTTTTGGTTATAACTCTGCTATGCTGGACTCATAAAATATGTTTGGAAGATTTATCTCTTCCTCTATATTTTGGAAGAGTATAAAAAGAATTAGTGTTTATTCTTCCTTAAAAATTTTGAAAAATTTAGCTGTGAAACCATCTGTTCTTGGTGTTTTCTCTGTAGGAGTTCTTTTTATTTACTAATTCAATCTCCTTCTTGTTATTGGTCCATTCAGAGTTTCTGTTTTTTCTTGATTCAGTCTTGGTGGGTCATGTGTTCCTACAAATTTATCCATTTCTTCTAAGTTGTCAAATATGTTAGTGTATATTTGTTCATAATCATCCATGTTGATATTTTTATTCTCGGGGATCAGTTTGTAATATCTTCTTTTTCATTTATAAATTTATGTATTTTAGTCTTCTTTTCTTATCTAACTAAAAGTCTGTCAATTTTGTTGATCTTATCAAGAAAGCAACTTTCATCAATTTTTTAAAGAGTATTTCTATTTCTTATATTATTTTTTCTGCTCTAATCTTTATTATTCCCTTTCTTCCACTGATTTTAGACTTCATTTGTTCTTCTTTTCCTACTTTCTTGACATGAAAATTATATTGTTTATTTGAGATCTTCCCACCTTATTTTATATAAGCATTTATCAATATAAGCTTCCCTCTAAGTGCTGAGTTTGCTGTGTCCTATAAATTTTGCTATGCTGTTTTTATTTTTGCCTCAAGAAATTTTCTATTCCCACCTTTGATTTCTGCCTTGACCCCATGGTTGTTTATGAATATTAATTTCCATTCATTTGTGAGTTTTCCTAATTTCCTTTTGTTATTGATTTCTAGTTTGATTCCACATGGGATCAAACCACATGTTTATAAACAGAAGCCTAGATAAATTGATATATATTAATTTATAAATGGTTTACAATATAACTATGAAAAGGATAAATAATAATTATATGCAATAACATGGATGAATATCTTAAACATAATGTTGAGGGGGAAAAACAAGCCACAATAGTTCATACTGTATGAATTAAGTCACATACTGTTCAGAAAGAACTAATCTATTACGCTAGAAATAAGGACAGTGGTTGCTTTGGGGGAGTGGGGTGGAGGTAGTGACTGGAAGGTACATGAGAGTGACTCTGGTGTGCTGGCAATGCACTATTTCCTCATCAGGAAAGTGGTTACATGAATGTATTACCTTTTTAGTAATTAATTTTATCATGCTATGTGCACTTCTTTGTACAATTCAATAAAAATAAGTGTGTATAAAGACAGTAGACAAGTATTATTTGCAGGTTTACTGGAACTGAATCATTTTATTGATTTCAGATTTAGCTATAGGAGAATTGTACAACTGACTGGACATAAGTGATAGAGTTCTTTGGAATAAGTGGGGCAAAGAGAGAGGGTAAGAGAGAGGGAGAGAGAGTGAGAACAGGAGAGAGAATGAGTACAAGGAAAGAGAAACATAGAGTTTCTCTAAGTTTAGACTAAGAAAGTGTCCTCCTTGGTGCTGTTAAGACTTCCAAAACAGTGAGGAATCTTCAGAATAGTCTAAAGAGAAACAATGAATGTTTAAAGTTCTTGATGAAAAGGGACTCAGTGGCAATGGAAAAAATACAATAAAGATTAAATAAAAAATAAAAGAGACAATTCATGAATATTAGAAAATGAAAATAAATCATTTGGGCTGCCACTATTACTTCTTAAAACCATACTGTTTAAAAATAGCACAATTTATCTTATTGGTTCAGTTTGTATGTGCAAGAAGTCACTTTCAGTGCTGCAGACTTTCTATTTTAGAGCAATCATCCATAACTTTAAGATAGGAAGCATATGCTACCCATTTTTCAATACAGATATTTAGGATGCTGTGTAACATTTTTTTCCAATAAGATTAACAAATCAGCTTGGTGTTTTTGACATTATTTTGATTTGTAAACGCTTTTATTCTGTTTTTTCAAGTCTCCATAATCTTTTCTATAGACAGCAGGAGGTTTCAGGAAATATTCTATTGTTATTCGCACTTTTTTTCTTATCTTCAGAGATAGTATTCATTTTATCATGTATAAGTTGCTCATATTTGAAGTATGGCTTCTGTTATATATGTACTCATGAAACTTTATTTCTAATAACACAGTTACTATGGAATCATACAGGAGTTTTTATTTTAATATGTTAATGATCCTAAGAAAATTATTTAAGCCCCAGGTGATGTGGCTCAGTGGATTGAGGGCAGGCCTGCAAAGCAAGAGGTTGCTGGTTTGATTCCCAATCAGGGCACGTGTCTGGGTTGTGGGCCAGGTCCCAGGGACGGGGGCATGTGGGAAGCGGACATGCATTGGTGTTTCTCTCCCTCTCTTTCTCCCTCCCTTCCCCTCTGTCTACAAATAAATAAACAAAATCTTTTTAAAAAAAGAAAGAAAATGATTTAAGTTCATTCTACTGTGTTGAATGTTCAAGAGATCCTTCAGCTATATTTATCAATCTATGATCTTCAACACTGGCAGGAAAAAAACCTCATGATTAAATGCATATTGTAAAAGGAACAGGAAGTGGTAGATAATCTTAAAAGTCAATTGGAAGCAATCGTTAATGTGCACTCTAATTGCAAAGCCTTAGCTCATCTGAATTTGTGAAAAATCTGAGGTCAGAATTTCCTGAAGTACATTCTATGATATTCTGTTAACTACCAACTAAGTTGGTGTTTTCTAGGACACTGAATGTAAAATGTTGACCCAAGTAAATAACTAAAAATATGACAATATAGTCTCCAAGTTGGAAGGGCTCTTAAAGCAGTGTGGATGTTGGTTTGATCCCACATGGGACAAAACTCTCCTGAGATGCAAGCTAATAATGCAGGCAGGACTCATCTCCCGAGAAGCTTTCACAGTCTCTATATGTTAACAGGTTTCCCTAAGAAGTCTGATGTACACTAAAGCTTGACAACTCCTGTCTTAGAGAAGCACAGTCTAGTGTGCCTTTCTCATGTTCTAGATGGAGAACTGAGACTGCCACATGGCCAGTTAGAACAGAGTCAGGATGCTAACTGACCTTTTCAAGACTTTTATTCTTTTCACAATACCATGATACTCCCTATGGCAATTTGTTGTTCACAAATACTTTTACAAATAATGCTATACACTTTTCCTTCAACATCCTGAAAGGTAAGGTTAGGTTATTATTTATCCCCACTGTACAGATAATATATACATGTATGTAAGTATGTATGTAGGTACATTTATGCTATCTATATATTGAATAAGCTAAACTCTGGAGAGTGATCTTTTGAATAGTTCTTTTTTTCTTGCCCCCTTGTAAGGGATGTTGCAGTGTACTGTCTATTTCTCCTTTCTGGATGGAAGAACTCATTCCTTTAGCTGCCAGGAGTGTTGGCTCTTGATGGCTCACAGCTGAGGCCCAAACAAGGCATCGCACCCCCTTTCAGGGGCACCTTGAGTCCTATGATTGGTTGATGCCTGAGTTACAAAGGCTCACCTGTCTTACTTTATTTGGAACCATCTGGAAGGCTCATGCCAGTTCTAGAGCTTTCTGTCAGAACTGTTAAGGTTTTTGTTGCTACTGCATCACTGTTGGACTCTATTCTCTACTGTCTTTTTATCATTTTTTTGTTATTCTATTACAGTTGTCCCATTTTTCCCCCTTTGCCCTCCTCCACCCAGCCCACCCCCGAACTCCCATAGGCAATCCCCACAGTTTTTCATGTCTGTGAGTCATTCATACATGTTCTTTGACTAGACCCTTCCCCTTTTTTCCTCTCCTTAGTAGGTGTTCATCTGAGCACTCTCCAATATTTTTCCTGCATGCAAATATCTACTTAAGAATCTGCTTCCCAGATAAGTTTACATGAGACACCTCTGAATGAAATATGGGCAAATCCCCCAGCCTTTCATCCATTCTCTTTCAGAACAAGAAGTCTGATTTTATTACTTAAATGTTGTAGTGGAGAATACTTTAAATTTTGTTTAAAGTTAAAGTTTTCCTTTACCTAGTTTGAACCTGTTTCATACTTAGAAGTCCACTGTGGGAGACAAGGTCATGTTTGTTTTCTCTCTTCTCAGTCCTACCTTCTCCCTTTTCCTGTGCTTTCTTAGGCCTCCAGAAAGAGCATCCAGATGGGGGGTGGAATTATAATAAAAGGAAATAGTCTTACATGGAAACAATGCAAGTATTCATCAATGGACAAATGGATAAAGAAAATATGGTAAAAATAAAAATAGGAAAGCCTGTCACTTGACACAACATGGATGAAACTTGAAGGCATTATGCTAAGTGAAGTAAGTCAGAGAAACATGAATACGGTATGATCTCATTTATATATAGAATATACAAAACAACAAAAGTGAACAGAACTAATAGATACAAAG
>JAPYXV010004039.1:0-11712 GCA_028533065.1 Trachops cirrhosus
TTCTTCATCTTTGTCTTCGTCTTAAAGAAGACACTTTAACATTTCTTATAACACTGGTTGGTGGTAACAAATTTCTTTAGCCCTTTATTGTCTGGGAAGCTCTTTATTTCTCCTTCAATTTTAAATGATAGCCTTGCTAGGTAAAGTGGTCTTGGTTTTAGGTCCTTGCTTTTGATCACTTTGAATATTCCATGCCAATCTCTTCCCTTAAGAAATCAGCAGACAGTTATAGGAGCTCCCTTGTAGGTAACCATCTCTCTTGCTGCCTTTAAGATTGTCTTTGTCTTCAACTTTTGCCACTTTAATTATGATGTGCCTTGGTACGGGCCTGTTTGGGTTCATCTTGTTTGGGACATTCTGCGCTTCCTGGACTTGTATGTTTTTCCTTCACCCGGTTAGGGAAGTTTTCAGTCATTTCTTCAAATGTGTTCTCGATCCCTTGCTTTCTCTCTCTTCTCCTTCTGGCACCTCTATGATGTGGATGTTGTTAGTTTCATTTTGTCCCAAAGGTCTCTTGAACTATCTTAATTTTTTATAGGTTTTTTGTTTTTTTCTGCTCTGGGTGTTTTCTGCTGCCTTGTCTTCCAAGTCACTGATTCAATCCTCTACTTCATCCAACCTACTGTTTATTCTTTCTAGTGAAATGAATTCTTCACTTTAGATATTGTATTTTTCATTTCTGACTGGTTCTTTTTTATGGTTTCTATGTCCTTTGTCATGCTTTTGTAGTTTTAACTATGTTATTTGAACATCCTTATAAACATGTTTTTAAATTCTATATCTGATAAATTGCTTGCCTCCATTTCATTTAGCTTTTTCTAGACATTTCTCCTGTTCTTTCATTTGGGGCATTTTTCTTTATCTTCCCATTTTGTCTGCTTCTTTGTGTTTGTTTCTATGTATTAGGTAGATCTGCTATGAATCCCAGTCTTGGAAGGGTGGACTTATATAGTAGGTGGGACCCAGCGGCACAGTCTTCTTGATCACCTGTGCTGGAAGCTCCAGGAATGTCCCTGTGTGGGTTATGTGAACCCTCCTGTTGTAACTGAGTCTTGATTGCTACTGGCCTTTTGGTGCATGGGGTCAATCCTCAGGCTGGCTACTTCTGAGGATCAACCCTGACCACAGTGTATGAGGTGCTATGCAGGTACTGACCACTTGAAGTGGTATTTGCCTCAGCGGGGTCTGGTCTGAGATTTCCCTTTGGGTATGCTGTTTGTGAAGCTTATTAGATACTGCTCTGATGTTGTCTGAAGCTAGTTACTGGGTGTGTTGGTTCTGAGGCCTCTTGATAAGACACTCTGGTGCAGACCAATGTCAGATGCTGTCTGTGACTGGCTCTGGACAACTTGGCTGGAGCTACAATGCAATCCAGTTTGTGGCTGCCTCTTCTGGGCCTGGTGTCTGCAGGAAGAATCAAGCTGTCCACCAAGCCCACTTTTATCAACATTGGCCTGAAGGCATGTCAGAAAAATTCCAAGGCACTTCAATATCTGCCTCTGCTGGCTGTCTGCCTATTAGGTTCAGTTACTGGTGGTACTCAAATTGCATGAGTTAGGTTCTCAGTGAATCACCAGGTAGGCATGACTGGTCTTCATGAGATTGAAACGGGTTCAAACTTGGTGGCAGTGCTGGGTCTGAGGCTGTTCAACAAATATTCCAGGGTATACTCTATCTGGTTGCCCTCTGCTGGGTGCTTGCATACCTCTGTGATTAGGCAATTCTCAGGGAGTCATCAGGGTGAGGCTAGCAGAGTTTATCAGGCCAAAACAGACCAAGGTTTGGGTGTATGTGAAAGGAGGCCTCTGTATTGGTGAGGAGTATGTGGAAAAAATGATCCCTGTCCTAGAGCCACACAACTCAGTCTGTCCCACATTTTGCCAGAAGCCTGACCTTAACAGGGCAGGGCTGATGGGAGTTCAGATTTATGGGGCTAGTGGATCTCCTGGGAAGGGGGGATGCCAGTCTACCTTGGTGAAAGGTAGAGGGGGCAGTAGCCCCTACCAACAGCCATACAACTCAATGTGTCCTGGATTCTGCATATACCTCGGCAGGGTAGAGCCACCAGGAGTCCAGAGAGTGGGGCTAGTGAATTTCTCATGAGGGGGAGGCTCTAGTTATATTCATGGGGAAATGGGGGAATGGCACAAGCCCCAACATCACACAACTCAGTCACTGACACCCCAACCGAGGTAGCTGACTCCTCAAAAAGGCACAGCTACACAGAGGAGAAGTGGGGGAGAGGTGGTGGTGACAGGGAGTCCACAGAGTGGGGCTACTGCATTCCCCAGGCTGATGGTGTCTGAGGTGTGGGAGAATGACTCAGTACAGGAATCCTGGAGGTATCCCTTCAGCTGTCTTCCCAGAGCCACAAACCCCAGTCTCTTCTCACACAACTCTAGCCCTCTCTGCTCTCCTTCTGCCAGAGCCCAGGGTGAGTGGCTATGAATGAGATTTTGTGCATTGGCCCTTGAACAGGGCACTTATGTCTCTAGCAGACTCCCATCTATTCCTGGTGGACAGAATTCCTGATTTTCACAGCCTGATGTTATATGGGTGCCTCTTCCTGGTACTCTGGGCTGGGGAGCCTGGCTTAAAACTGAGACCCATAACTCCTCAGGGGAGTAGCCCCGACACGCCACACAGCTGAGATATCTCTCCGAACCTCAGCTGCCACCTGTGTGAGCACAGCCAGCCTTTCCCTGCCCCTGCCCTTCCTACCAGTCTCAATGTGGCTTCTTCTGTAAATCCTTGGTTATAAGACTTGTCTTCAGTTGGTTATTCAGGTTGCTTGCTCTACATTTTAGCTGTAATTCCAGTTTGGTTCTAGAAAGAGGTGAGTATAACTTCCATGTATTCAACTGCCATCTTGAATTCCTTCTTTCTAGGGGTTTCTAATTCATAACAGAAATATGAATGTAGGCCCATAGTAACCTATGCTAAAAACTTCATTTTTTACTTGAAGTAATAAATTTACTGTACGTTCACAAATACATGCTACATGGACTGAATGTGTGCTTTCCACATCCCTAGTTTGAAGCCAAAAGTCCACATTCTGGTGGTACTTGGAGGTGTGGCCATTGGGAGGTAAGTAGGATTAGTTTATACCATGAGTGTGAAACCCTTATGGTGTCCTTACAAAAAGAGGAAGACAGCAGAGTTCTGTCACTCTCCCTGCATGCATCCAGGAGAGAGTAAGTAAAAACTCAGGAAGAAGAAGGTTTTTACTGGAACCTGACAAGGTAAAAAAAGGCACCCAGCTCCCTTTCCTTCTCCTACCTCTTCTCCTTGGGCAGAGGAGCACAGCAGTCTCCCTAGCACCCACCTCCTCCCTTTCCTTTTCTATCTTCCTCTCATCCTTGAAAACAAGAGGGAGAAGTCTCCTGTGCATTGCCTTACTTTCCCTCCCTCATCCTTTGAAAGAAGTGGGGAGAATTCTGCCCACCACACACTTCCCTTTACTTTTTCTACCAACCTCTTGTCCTTGGAAAGAAGTGAGGAGAACTCTCACTAGCATCAACCTTTCTTTCCTTTTTCTACCTACCTCTTGTCCTTTGAAAGAAGTGAGAAGATGTCTCCTCAGCACCCATATCCCTTCTTACCTACCTCTCATCCTTGGAAAGAATTGGGGAAAATTCTCTCCATTACAACTTCCCTTTCCTTTCTTCTTTTCCTTGAGGAGAAGTCTCTGTAGCACTTTTTTGTTTTCCTACTTACCTCTCATCCTTGGAAAAAAGTGAGGAGATGCCTCTATAGAACTCACATTCATTCCTTACCTACCTCTTGTCCTTGAAAATAAGTGGGGAGATGTCTCTCCACCTCCCTAGCTACTCTCATCTTTGGGAAGAACTTCAGAGGAGGCCACCCCTTTCTGTTCTGTTTCCTACCTATCTGTATAATGGGCTTGCTATCTCTGAAGAGAGGCTCACTGTATGTTAATACATTTGCTGCATTCTAGAGCAGTGTTTCTTAGTCTTTTTTAACCCATGCTCTATCACCCACCCATTGAGAAACATAAAAATTCCACACTTAATACCACTTAACATTAAAAACAAAGTAAGTATCTTGACTAAAAAGAAATTGTTAACAGTCAGACAAACAACCATACATACATAGTTTCTCGATCATGCTGTCACCATGTCCGACTCCCCCTTCCTTAGTGACCACTTGAAGTCTCATCTTACCTATCATGGCTTAGCAACCTAATTTCACTTGCACTTGAAGCAGAGTGATCCCTTGGGGCAGACTCCCATTGCCACCAAACCTCACAAGGCTGATGCAGAACATCAGAAGGCTGACTCATTATTTTACAACAACAAGCTTTAATGTCACATAGGCCAGGGAACTTGTACTGATACCACCAGTGAGTGCATGCTCTCCTTGTGGTTGACCTGCACCAGGTCAACCAAAATGAGAAGGTTGCTAGTGAACATGGAATTAGGACATGAAGCACAAGATGAATCAAATTTCTGAAAGCCTGAGCCTCAGTTAGTCTGATGCAGCCAATTCCTCAGTGGGGTAATCTTGCCAATAAAGCCACAAACCATTGGCAACAGTTCCCTGCATCCTTCTCCATAATAGAAATGTCCTTCCAATACAACCACTGCATTCTAGCTTACGTTTTGGCCAAGGCTCCTCTCTCCTCTGGATAGTGTTTGGATGGGTGCTGCCAAAATTTGTCTCTGTGACTCTTTTTTCTATACTGTTTATATAACAAATTCTGTCTTTAGATGTTTTAAATACAGTCAGTTATGTTTAATGGAAATCTTGCAACACTAAAACCCAGGTTATCACTTTTGAGCACTTCACATATTTCTGTGCAGTATTATGGGTTCATTTTAAAATTAAGCTCTCAGAGGGTAACCTTTCTCTAAACTTCTGGGGGATGAATTGCTGTGTCACTCATACTCATGGCAGTTTATTTTTCTGTGTGCATATGTAGTTACCTACACACACTCACACCCATTTATATGTTTTATTTATTTATTTATTAGAATTTAACCCTTTACTAAGAGGCATCCCACAAGGCCAGATTGTTTTTCCTTAGTTTTTAACTGAACTGCAGAATCATACAGTTTTGAACTAAAAGCATAAGATTTAACAAAGATGGTTAACACGTGAAAATATTGCCTGGTCCTGAAGTAGTTAACCTACCATGGAAGTGATCAAAGTGTCAGCTCTGTCTGCACAACGCATGCATTCCCAACAAGGGAATCATTTATATCTGAGGTATGTAAATTAAAAAGTACTTGAAAACCCTTTTAGACATGTCTGATTTGCTCACCCTGTAACGCAGAGGGGAAGGCATGGCTTATGCTCCCTCAACAAGATCAATAACACTCAGCACAGAAAGACCTTCTAGACAGCTGCTGCAGGAAGTGCTGGTTGTGGGTCAAAGGGGACTACAACCATCCCCCACCCCCTAATTTGGCTCTTGTGTCAAATAAAGCTGTTGTTGTCATATCCTGCTACAGGGATTCATTCATCACTGAGTGGCAACTAGATTCCATGAAGCTGGTTTCACTCAGAAAGGGTGGGATTACATTTTCCCACAATATTTTTTATCCCTCAAATGCTTTTATACCATAAAAGGCTTTTAAAACCATTTTGTCTGGGAAACTGAGATAACCTTTGATACCATTTATCTCTTGGTAGCACCCAATAGAAATCCATTGGGACCTCATTCCCCAACAGAATTAACAGAATCCAGGAATTAGCATCTGCAGACAATAGGAAGTTTGTTTGCTTTCAGAGCAGCTCAGTCACTACTGGTTCTTGAGCAGTGTGGTATCCTGACAATGCCAGCCATGCAGGGCAGGAATGTGACAGTCCCTCTTGGTCCCAGCTCTCACACCTTACAACAGGTAGTTTGCCAATGTACTCAGATACCAGTGAAGAGAGTTCATGTCACACCAGAAAATAGTTTCTTTGCACCTGAGGTCACCATAAAAATTGGAAAGTTTCCCTTTCCTGACAAAATAAACATACATGTTAAATGATTTCAATCTCAGCCAGAGGGTTAAAATAATGCACGTAAAGGAAAACACCCATTATCACTGGATGCCTCCCTTGAACTGTTTCAGAAATCACTCACTCTGTGACAACTCCATCACTTGGCCAGATTGGGCTTTGCCCAGCCTCTTCCATAAAAAATGGAATCTTTGCTTGGCCTTTTACTGTCTTCATTCCTTGCAGAAAAAAAATTTCCTTCTCTCTTCTCCATCCTTCATTACAGCTGACTTTCTGCCTTTTATATGGACCTTCCTATTCTGTATACTGTGGCTTACCTTATTCATTTCGTCACAGCAATGACCTGTGGATCCCAATATTCTATCACCTTCACTGGAATCAAATGTGTATTGAACATATATGCTGTGCAGGATGTTGGTTATCCAGTTTGATTTCACAGAAAATGATATGGAAAAATTCTTTACCAAGAAAATATAAATTTTGATATTTAGAAATTTAAAACATTTTTAGTCTCTTCTCCTAGATATATTGAGCCTTCACTCAATCACCAGAAAGATGTTCTTTATAAAACAGTGGAGAAACACACATAAAAATGGCTACTGCCATTTTATTAATACCAGTGTATTACAGAAAGGGATGGAGACAATCTAGCTGGAAACCACTAGAATGTGACTTCAGTATTTAAACCTACTGAAAATATGTGCTTATTGCTGTTTTAAAACACTCGAGAGGAAGAAAACCAGGACCGATTTTTATTTTTTGAGGTTGTCACTTTCACTGCATCCATGAGAACATTCACTGTCATCTCAACCTGTAATGAGTCAACTGTCTTTATGTGGTATGCTTCTGTATCTCCTAACCACATTCCTGTGAACTTCAGTTTAGGCATATTGAAAAAAATATGGTTAGTACTGGCTCTTCTCTTAGTGCCTCTGATTTGGGGTATTTGTTACAGCATCTGCATTGGTCACTAAACATGCATACACTTTCTTAGAATCAGAGAAGAGAGCTGGATTTCCATCTCCTTTACTGCTATCAGCTCAAAGTTTGTTGCTGGGGATGGGGAGGCAGGAAAAGAGATACACTGGGGAATAAGATGAATCTCCAGTGCTAACACGCAGACTACCAATAATTTCTAACTATGTGGCCACTTGTTTCCTAGTATTTCTGGGATTCATGAGGCAAAAATGTTTCACTTAAATGGAAAATAACCAAAAAAGGAAATCAAAGGCAATGCTCTTACCTCTTCTACCACAGAACAATGCAATCTTACCTGGTTGGTAGAAGTCAGGCGACAGCTCCCTGGCCACTGCTCTTGCGATGTCGCTCTCCTGGCGGGCAGCCAGTGCGGCCTGGTCCGCAGCATCAGCTTTGGCTCTGGCGTGTGCAGTCCTGCAGGGAGCACAAAGGACCAGTCATCAGGGCGGCACCTTGTTAATTACACACTGACAAGCAAACTGGCTGCAACCAAAAAGAAATGCTAATTGTGATCTGGCCCTGCACCTGCACCAGCAAGTCTTACAAGTTCTCTTGCTGTGACTTTTCAATGAAGACAACATGCATGAAACTACCAATAAAACACCTCAATCCTTCTTTGAAGAGACATGATGGATAAGCAAGTTCAGCACATCTTGATGAAAAACTTACTAGTTAAAATCTCCCATTGCCTAGAGAGGAGAGAAGATGGCATCGGGGTAGGAGGGAGCAGATTCCACTTCCCTCTACACATGGGAGAAAATCCTGGCTGATCTACGGAGTAAAAGAGCAAACAGCCAAGAGTACCTCAGCGTATATGAAAGTAAGAGACCAAAAATAATAGCAGACACCGAAAAACCAGAGAATCACAAAAAAAGAGTAGGTGAAAGCGGTGAACACCAGGATACCCACTGAGAGGAAACCCAACAACAAAGGAACCACCAACAGATAACAACAGAAGAAGGTGAAGGAGGGAGTGGAAATCACACAAACTTCAATCCAGGACCAATCTGAAAATACAACTACATAGTAGAGAAAATACCCAGTACAAACAACTGAACAAGAGCAAGAGAGAATCCTCAAAACCTTGTACACATGGAAGAGCCAGCTTCAACAAAACCTGCCCTCACCAGCACAACAAAATATAAGACGTGGTGCACAGAATGACCTTCATTTAACCAGATGGTGGGAAGGACCCACCAAAGAAAGACCCAACAACAATCAAAACCCAAAGACAAACACAGAGCCAACTTAAACGACAGCCCAAGACTTGTGAGCTTGCAAGATCAAGGATACTGCACCACTGAATCTCACAGGTATTCTACCACAGAAGTTCACATCATAAACCCAGGGAGCCAGAACAGATCAATTTAAGATGCTGAGGCTAACAAGAAGAGTCCCACAAACAATGGGAAAACAAAGAAACAATCCCCAAATGAAAGGAAAGGAGGAAGCCTCAGAAAGAATGCTAAATGAAACAGAGGCAAGTCAACAATCAGATATTGAGTTCAAAGCAATGATTATCAAGAAGCTCAATGAGCTACCAGAAACTACAGGGAAGCTACAATGAACTCACTGCAAACTATATCAACATGAAAAAGCAAATAGAAACTATCAACAAGGGCCAAGAGGAAATGAAGAATACAATTTCTGAACTGAAGAGCACAGCAGAAGGAATCAAAAGCAGGATCAATGAAGTAGAAGATCAGATCAGCGAATTAGAGGACAAAGTAGAAAAAAACACCAAGAAAGAGCAAGAAAAGGAAAAGAGGCTCAGAAAGAGTGAAGAGGGAATAAGAGAAATGCAAGACAATATGAAACATAATAATATCCATATAATAGGGATACCAGAAGGAGAAGATGAAGAGCAAGGGAAAGAAAACCTATTTGAAAAAGTAATGATGGAAAACTTCCCTAATTTGATGAGAGAAAAAGTCACACAAATCCAGGAAACACAGAGAGTCCCAATCAAGAGGAACCCAAAGAGGCCCACTTCAAGACATGTCATAATTAAAATGGCAAAATACCAAGACAAAGAGAGAATCTTAAAGGCAGCAAGTGAGAAACAAGAAGTAACATACAAGGGAGTTCTGATAAGGTTAGCAGCTGACTTCTCAATGGAAACGCTCCAAGCCTGAAGAGAATGGCAAGAAATATTCCAAGTAGTGAGAACCAGAGGCCTGCAACCAAGGCTACATTACCCAGCAAGGCTCTCAATCAAGATAGAAGACCAAATAAGGAGCTTCCCAGACAAAAGAAGTCTAAAAGAATACACCTCCACCAAACCAGCTCTACAAGACATGCTAAAGGGCCTGCTTTAAGGAAAGGAAGGAAAAGAGAGAGAGAGAGAGAGAGAGAGAGAGAGAGAGAGAGAGAGAGAGAGAAGGAGGGAGGGAAAGAGAGGAACACAGGTACGTAAATGGCAATGAATAAGTACCTATCAATAATAACCTTAAACGTAAATGGATTAAATGCTCCAATCAACAGACATAGAATAGGTGAATGGATAAGAAAGCATGGCCCACACATATGCTGCCTACAAGAGACCCACCTCAGGACAAAAGACCTACACAGACTGAAAGTGAAGGGCTGGAAACAAATATTCCAAGCAAACAAACGGAAAAAAAGCTGGGGTAGCAGTACTCATATCAGACAAAATAGACTTCAAAAAAAGCGCTATAAAAAGAGACCCAGAAGGTCACTACATAATACTCAAGGGAAGAATCAACCAAGATATAAATATTGTGAATATATATGCACATAGCATAGGAGCACCCAAATACATAAAAGAAAATCTTGGAGGACTTCAAGAAAGATATTGACAGCAACACAATTATAGTAGGGGATTTTAACACCCCACTATCAACAATGGACAGATCTTCCAAACAAAAATCAACAAAGATAGTGTGGCACTGAACAATGCTATAGATGAAATGGATTTAACTGATATGTATAGCGTCCTTCATCCAAAGAAGCAAAATACACATTCTTTTCAAATGCACATGGAACATTTTCAAAGATAGACCACATGATAGGACACAAAAGAAGCCTCAACAAATTCAAGAAAATTGAAATTATATCAAGCATTTTCTCTGACCACAAGGGACAGAGACTAGAAACCAACCCCAAGGAAAAAACCCCAAAACACTCAAAATCGTGGAGATTAAATAGAATGCTATTAAACAATGAATGGGTCAAGAATGAAATTAGGGAAGAAATCAAAAAGTTTCTGGAAACAAAAAAAATGAATTCACAACAACCCGAAACTTATGGGACACAGCAAGGGCAGTCCTGAGAGGAAGTTCACAGTGATACAGGCCTACCTAAAAAAGGTAGGAACATTTCAAACAAACAACCTAAATCTGCAAGAACTCGAGGAACAATAGCAAAGACAGCCCAGAGCAAGTAGAAGGAAGGAAATAACTGAGATCAGAGCAGAACTAAATGACATAGAGACTAAAAGCACAATTCTAAGGATCAATGAATCCAGGAGCTGGTTCTTTGAAAAGATAAACAAAATGGACAAGCCTCTATAAATGGGCTCATCAAGAAAAAAAGAGAGAAGACCCAAATAAACACAATCAGAAATGAAAGAGGAGAGATTACAGCTGACACCACAGAAATACAAAGGACTGTAGGAAATTACTATGAAGAACTGTGTGCCAAGAAATTTGAAAACCTAGGTGAAATGGACAAAGTTCTAGAAAAATACAATCTTCCCAAACTGAATGAAGAACAAGCAGAAAGCCTGAACAGACCAATAACAGCAAATGAAATTGAAGCAGTAATCAAAAAAACTCCCCACACACAAAAGCCCTGGACTAAATGGTTTTACAGGAGAATTCTACAAAGCATTTAAGGAAGAGTTAACCCCTATCCATCACAGACTATTCCAAAAAATCCAAAATGATGGAAGAGTCCCAAACTCTTTTTATGAAGCCAGCATCATCCTAATCCCAAAACCAGATAAAGACACAACAAAGGAAGAAAACTTTAGGCCAATATTGCTGATGAACATAGACACTAAAATCCTCAACAAAATATTGGCAAATCGCATCCATCAATACATTAGAAAGATCATACACCATGACCAAGTGGGATTCATCCCAGGGATGCAAGGATGGTTCAATATTCGCAAATCAGTAAATGTAATACATCACATAAACAAAAGCAAAGGCAAAAACCACATGATCATATCAATAGATGCGGAAAAAGCATTTGATAAGGTACAGCACCCATTTATGATAAAAACACTTAGGAAAGTGGGAATAGAGGGAACATTCCTCAACATAATAAAGGCCACATATATTAGAGACTTACAGCCAACAAAATACTCAATGCGCAAAAGCTAAAAGCTTTTCCACTAAGGTCAGGAACAAGACAAGACTGTCCACTTTCACCACTTCTATTCAATATGGTATTGGAAGTTTTAGCCACAGTGATCAGACAAGAAAAGGAAATAAAAGGCATCCAAATAGGAAAAGAGGAAACAAAACTGTCACTGTTTGCAGATGATATGATAGTGTACATAGAAAATCCGATAGACTTGGCCAAAAAACTGCGTGACTTAATAAATGAATTTGGCAAAACAGTGGGATACAAAGCCAATATCCAGAAATCTAAGGCATTTTTGTATACCAACAATGAAACAGCAGAAGCAGAAATCAGGTAAAAAATCCCATTTGATATAGCAAAAAGAAAAATAAAATACCTAGGAATAAACCCAACCAAGGAGGTAAAAGACCTGTATTCAGAAAACTACACAAC
>JAPYXV010000404.1:0-15275 GCA_028533065.1 Trachops cirrhosus
ACTACAAGATTAAGTACCCAGATGCTTCAGTCAACTTCTCAGAGTTTTCTAAGAAGTGCTCAGAGAGGTGGAAGACCATGTCCACCAAAAAGGAAGGAAATCTGCAGACATGCCAAAGGCAGACAAGGCCCGTTATGAAAAAGAAATCAGACCTTACACCCCTCCTAAAGGGGAAACAAAGAAGAAATTCAAGGGTCCCAATGTCCCCAAGAGGCCTCCTTCAGCCTTCTTCTTCTTTTGTTCTGAGTACCACCCAAAATCAAAGGAGAGCATCCTGGCCTGTCCATTGGTGATTCTGCAGAGAAGCTGGAAGAGATACAAAATAATTCTGCTACAGGTGGCAAGCAGCCTTACTAAAAATAAAGTGTCCAAGCTGAAGATGAAATACAAAAAGAATATGGCTACATACTGAGCTAAAAAAAACCTGATGCAGTGAAAAGGAAGTCACCAAAACTGAAAAAAGTTAAGAAAAATATGGGAGAGGAAGAAGACAAGGAAAATAAAAGAGATGAGGAGAAGATGATAACGGTGAAGAAGTTGGTTCTAGAGCAGTTAATTTTTCAGGTTTATAAAGCATGTAACATCCCTGTACGCAACTGACTCTTTTTAAAGGAAAAAAATTGAAATGTAAAGCTGTGTAAGATTTGTTTTTAAACTATACACCATCTGTTTTTGTATAGTTAACACAGTACCGAATATGTCTTTAGATAGCCCTGTCCTGGTGGTATTTCTTTTAAATGACATCTTTATTTTTTTAAAGATTTTGTTTTTATTTTTTAAAAGATTTTATTTATTTTATAGACAGAGGGAAGAGGGGGAAAAAGAGAGGGAGACAAAGAAACATCAATGTGTGATTGCCTTTCACCCAACCCCTACAGGGGACCTGGCCTGCAATGCAGGCATGTGCCCTGATGGGGAGCTGAACCAGCACTCTGGTGGTGTTTTTAATAGCCACTATCCTTGTGTGATGCAATACGGGGGTTGTAAACTGGCATGGGCATTTGAAGCAGGTACTTCTTGGTGCACGGCACTAATACGTTATACATGGGAATGGCAATGTTTTCATCTTCAGTTGTTTCTGAGGTACCTTAGAAGAAATAACTGTTTTGTTAATGGAACAGAACTCTGTAATTGCAAAAAAAAAAGTTGTAGATGTTTCATTGACATTCTGAATGCTTCTAAAAAATACAACTTTTATAGAAAAATCTAAAAAGGAATCTAAAAATGGTCAAACTATATAAAACATGTTCCTCCTCACTAATGAACAGAAAAATGCAAATCAAAACTACAATAATATTACCTCTCACCTGACAAATGGCTACTATCGAAGAGCAGAGGTAAGTGTTGGTGCAGGTGCATATATAAAGAAATGTGTGTACACTACAGTTGAAATGTAAAAAACAAACAAACAAAAAACCCCAGAAACATGCCAAAATTATAGAAAAAGAATAAAATGCCAGGATCTGTGAGGTAGGGAAAAATGGGAACCTATCAGTCAAAGGTACAAACATTCCTTTATGAGTCCTGAAGATATATTTATGAGCATGGTAACTATAGATAATAATGTTATATAGTTGAAATTTACTAAGAGTAGACCTTAAACATTCTTAGTATTAAAGAATAATGAGGTAGACCTGACCACATGGCACAGTTCGTTTGGGCGTCATACCATACACAACAAAGTTGCAAATTGGATTCCTGATCAGTTTGTGGGCTCCATCCCTGGTTGAAGCAAATATGGGGGGCAACAGACTGATGATTCTCTCACACTGACATTTCTCTCTCACTCTGTCCCTTCCCCTTGCATTAAAATCACTAAACAATATTTCCTTAGGTGAGGATTAAAAATAATAATAATAAATAATAATAAGTTAACTTTAGATGGTGATTAACCTTATTTTAACTTCACAGTGGTAATTATCTCACTATATATTTAAATTCAGCACATGGTACACTTTAATATATACAAGTTTATATCTCAAGAAGGCTTAAAAAAAAGGAAAACAGATTTAAGCACTACACACTGTGCAAGTGTTAAAAGGAAGCTCATGGTTCAATTAAGTAACGACCATGACAACACATGCAACTCCTGGCCCAGGTAGGCAGCAAGAATGACAGCTGAAAGAAGGAAGCAAATCCTGAGATGCAGAAGTGATGTGAATCTGGACACATTAACCCAGGGCAAACACAGTGAATCCATTAAGCTTAAGGCAATAGAACTGACTTTGAATTCTTCCCTAAAAGGGTTCAGGACTGGGAGTGCAGGCAGAGAAGAGGGCAGTGCAAACACGCCAGCCCTAGCAATACAGCAACTACCCAGAAAACTGGGGCAGCAAGCAGTGCCTGTGGTCCACACCTGAGCACTGAGAAAGGCCGTGGGGTGGGTGGAGTAGAGTCTAGTCCAAGTCACTGGTGAGGCCATGGGTCTTACCCAGAGAGGATATAAGTGAAAAGTTCTCCAGCATCACACGGAGGTACAGGCGTCTCTGAGCCTCATCAAGCAGCTTCCATTCCTCCCAGGAGAAGTGCACGGCAACATCCTCAAAGGTCACACTGGCCTGTTATCATGGGGACAGGAAAAACCATGAACCTTCTGTTTCTGAGAATCCACAACCCACCTCTCCACACATCTATCCCACACCCACTCTCCTCCAAAGCTGCACACCTCAGAGGAATTCCACTGATGCCTGCCCTACCCTCAGGTCCCTTTTTATCCATTATTGTTCAGCCCTCAGCCTCATCAGGCAGGAAGGCACAGAGATGTAATCTAGTTCTGGTCCTGGCTTCTAGGGTCCCATCCACCCTGTCACTAATTCCCTTTGGGGTGTCTAGATTGTGACAAGACACAGCCAAGTGTGGGTTTATGCTCCACCCTTCAGTGCCCAACACTAGGGCCCTGGTATCATAACTCACATCTTTTCTCAATAATCACATCATTATGTAGATTGTCCCTCTGACACCTTCAGTCCCCACCTGAGCTCCCACAGGTATGCATTTTTGGAGATGCTGCTTTGAAGGCCTCCTCTATAGATTTGGCCCTTGCTTCGGTATTTGCCTCCCAGAAACACATGTGAACTTCAGATGCCCATGACCCCCTTCCAGTGGTGTACTGTACTCAGCAGCCACATCGGGCTCTCTCCGCTTTTAAACCCCAGTTCTGATGGTTTCCATGCCAGGCCCAGTGACACTCAAAAATGACGACATTTGCCCCAGACCTTAGCCACCAACAGGACTGAGACACACCCTCACCCACGTCAGTGATTGCTGTTAGCTTGTTGCAAACAAACTCACCAACAACTATACACAGGTTTGAAAGTCTCCTTTGCTGACACTGGCTTTTCCGGTTTCCCTTCCTTAAAACCCCAGTTTTGACCCGATTCACGGCACCATTTACGTTAAGAGAGAAACTCTCTATGGTCTCCATGGAGATGTCTCCATGCCAGGCCCAGTGACACTCAAAAATGACCACATTTGCCCCTGACCTTAGCTACCAGCAAGACCGAGACACCACACCCTTTCACAGCACAGCACACTCACGGGGTGGATCCTGCCCTAGCGAACAAGCAGAAGCTTTGGCCTCAGTGTCACCTCACCTCAGTTACTTCTCTGCCTCCAGAACCATCACGTCCACTCGTCCCACTGAAGCCTTCGTCACCTGCCACACAGTTAAAGTGACCACCTCCATCCTTCACTTGTATTTCTGTGCGCAGCACCCTCCTTTGGGGCATAGCAAGGAAAAACTCATCCCGCACCCTGCTCTTTCTGACCAAACAGCAGCACCGGCAGGAGGGCCTGCATTCCGCCACCTAAATGCTGTCCACCGGGGCCTGGGCTGCAAGACCTGAAGGGCGCTCTGCACCCGGGCTGCAGGGCTCTGTGTAGTGAGGGGACAGGGCGCGGGAGGCATGCACTCACCTCAGCAGGACGCCTCAGCTTGGCCACTGCCATCCAACTGTGTGGGCGGAGCTTGGTGGGAGAGTTCGCAGAGGAGGGGGCGCAGGAGAGGTCTATCGGTCTACAGCCGGTGTGCCTAGCCTCACACCCGTAATAATGGCCACCAGTAAGAGAGCCCCGGAAGTCCCGCCCCAATTGAGTGAATCTCACGGAAATTTCATCCTAATCTGTAATTGCCCCCTCTCAGCACAGGATTTTATGGGTAGTGTAGTTTCCACAGCTCTATAGGCCACAGGGAAGGGAGTTCTCCAACCTGAACAACTAGGATGTTTGCACTGGGAGGATCCTTCAAAGCACTGCTGGTACCTGGAAGGAAGGTCTTTGCTTGTTGTTAATTGCACCAAAAACTCAACTGTGATACTATCTATCTATCTAAAGATATGCGTTCAGGGCTCAGCCCCACAAGACTGTGCTCCCCGCCCCCAAATATCTATTGCAAGTCCAGGTGTTATCTGTGCTTCAGAACCACCGGCTATTTTATTTGCTATTTGAAAAACCTTCACACAAGGATAATTTTAGTAATTTTTTAGAGAGAGAGGTTTGGAGAGAAAGAGAAATATCAATCAGTTGCTTCCTGGATGTGCCTTGACCGAGGATCAAACTTGCAACCAAGGTAAGTACCCTGACTGGGAATCAAATGCCCAACCTTTTGATATAAGAAACAATGATACATCCAAGTGAGCTATCCAGCCAGGGCACAGCAAGATATTTTTAAACAGAAAACCACCAGTCAGCCCTGGCTGGTTACATAGCTAGCTGGAACATCATCCTAAATATGCCAAAATTGCAGGTTCAATTCCCAGTCAGGGCAAATAAAAGAATCAGTCAATGGATGCATAAATAAGTGGAACAACAAATCGATGATTCTCTCTCTCTCTAAATCAATAAATAATAATAAAAAGAAAACCACAGGCACAAATGGCATCACTCATGCTACAAAACTTAGTCCAATACCTGATATTGTTGTATTTTCTATCTGTTCCAGAAACATAATTTTTTAAAAACATTTTCTAAGAAACATAATCTTTTTTGTTTGTTTGTTTCGACCAACATTAATACCTTTCTGCAGTTTGCTCACAGCATACCACTTCCAGAAATAATCTCTAGTCTCCATGGAAAACAGTCATTACAAGAGCAATGTTCATTATTTCCTAGTGAGGACATTACATGGTTGAATCCCAAACCATTATCTCAGGTTCAGATGCCCACTTTCCAAACCTTCACGGATGCAAAAATGGCAGCATCTTGGCAGCAAACATAAATTTGCTACATAACCATATTCCCAGGTACATGTCACAACCTTTTAAAAAGTAAGACCATATGGAGAATATTCAGTAATAAAGGCAACAGAAAAAACATTTTTTTTTGGAGTTGGAACAAAATAGAGAGCCAGATGCAATATGTTGTGAGGTACTAAAAGGCATGGTGACACCTCATCCACTTCCTTTAGGGCTGTATAATATCTCCCCCTCCATGTGTGCTCTACACCTGCCTGCAATGTTCTTTGTCTGATCAGAGAGTGAATACACTGGGCCTCCTGGGCAGGAAGATAAAGAGTTTTATTTAGTTTCTGAGTGCACCTTAGTGTCTTTAGAACCATTGTTGGGTGTGCATATTTCACATTTTCAAAGTGGAAGTTACAAATGGAGTATATTTTACTAACATGTCTTTGATGAAGGTGGTTGTTAAAATTTATGGATTTAGTGAAACCATGACATTCTTTAAAAACATGCCAATAAAATAATGTATAATACAAATAGCAAGATAATCAGGCCTGTAAAGAATCTCCAAGCTAAAGGATGGTGGCCATGTTACAATTCAATGTGTGGAGTTTGAACTGTGTTTGTAACTAATCCAATACCCAGTCTGTGCTTAGGGGAAATGAGCTGTGAGCATGATTATTATTCTCTTTAAAATGACCTATATTTAAAAATTTTGGAACTTCCGGCCAAGATGGAGGCATAGGGAGACACACTGTGCCTCCATGCACAACCAAAAGAATGACAACAGCAAATTTAAAAACAAAAAACAACCAGAACTGGCAGAAAATCAAACTGTATGGAGGTCTGACAACAAAAAAGTTAAAGAAGAAACATTCATTCAGACCGGTAGGAGGGGTGAAGACAGGAAACCAGGTGGAGCAGACTCACGGCAAGGCAGCAGCTGGCTGGCAGACTGGGCAGTCCCACATTTGCATGCAGATAAATTGGGAGGAACAACTGGGGAGTGAGAAAGACTGCACAACCCAGGGTTCCACTGCGGTGAAATATAGCCTCAAACCTCTGACTGAAAACACATGTGGGTGTTGAAGCAGCAGTGGGAGAAACTCCCAGCCTCACAGGAGAGTTCATTGGAGAGACCCACAGGGTCCTAGAATGCACATGAACCCACCCACCTGGGAATCAATACCAGAAGGGCCCAATTTGATTGTGGGTAACCAGGGGAGTGACTGAAAACTGGCAGAGTATGGAGCAAGCAGCACTGTTCCCTCTTGGACCCTTCCCCCACCTACACCATCACAACGCAGCGACATGGGTTGCCCCATTCTGGTGAACACCTAAGGCTCTACCCCTTACTATGTAACAGGTGTGGATACAAAATAAATGGCCCAAATGAAAGAACAGATCAAAGCTCCAGAAAAAATACAACTAAGCTATGAAGAGACAGCCAACCTATCAAATGCACAGTTCAAAACACTGGTAATCAGGATGCTCACAGAATTGGTGGAATATGGTTACAAATTAGATGGAAAAAATGAAGGCTGGGCTAATTGAAAAAAGGAAAATGTACAGGGAACCAACAGTGATGGGAAAGAAACCGGCACTCAAATTAATAGTGTGGACCAGAAGGAAGAAAGAAATGTTCAAACAGAACAGAATGAAGGAACAAGAATTAAAAAAAAAAAAAAAAAAAAAAAAAACGGAGGGGCTTAGGAACCTCCAGGACATCTTTAAATGGTCCAACATTCAAATCATAGGGTTCCAGGAGAAGAAGAAGACCAAGGATTTGAAAATTTATTTGAAAAAATAATGAAGGAGAACTTCCCCAATCTGGCAAAGCGAATAGACTTCCAGGAGGTCCAGGAAGCTCAGAGAGTTCCAAAGAAGTTGTACCCAAGGAGGAACACACCAAGGCACATCATAATAACATTAGTCAAGAGTAAAAATGAAGGAGAGGATCCTAGAAGCAGCAAGAGATAAGGGGACAGTTACCTACAAAGGAGTTCCCATCAGACTGTCAGCTGATTTCTCAAAAGAGACCTTGCAGGCAAGAAGGGACTGGTAGGTAGAAAACAGACAGGGGGAGGTTAAGAATAGTACAGGAAATGTAGAAGCCAAAGAACTTATATGTACGAACCATGGACATGAACTAAAGGAGGGAATGAAGGTGGGAGAGGGTGTTCAGGGTGGAGGGGAATGAAGGGGGGGTAATGGGACAACTGTGATAGCATAATCAATAAAATATATTAAAAAATAAAATAAAATTTGTAGAAAAAATGACCTACATTTAGTATTTCTTATATCACTTGTGTCCTAAATAGTCTATTTCTATCAGTTGTTCAGCTGGGAAATTCAGTTTGATATGACACAAGAGAGAGGTTACATGAAAATACAATTACCTCAAAATAGTCCTCTAAGTACCAGAGAGTTCATGATGCTTATTCAGGGCTGCTCCATCTGTTGCAATTAAAAACTAGTGACACTTAAAAAGGCTTTAGAAACTCAGCAGTAATTCAAGACATCCCCCTGAGGCCTGACAACAAAGGGAAGGGGGTTGGCTTTCTGAGAGGGTCCATACATGCCAGCTGGTGCCTTCTATATGGACTGTGTTGTTCAGGAAGATGCTCAGAGAGCACTGATGGTATACATGTCATCAGGGGTGTTCTGGACACCTATCTTCCCTAAGAAATGCCCATCACCCTCAACTCTGCTAACTGAGCTGTGGAAACATTGACCCCACCTGGTTTGGCTCATTGGCTCCCTTCTCATAAAATTTGGAGTAAGGATCTCAGTAGTGGCCAGAGGGTGCTGGGCACTGGAGTTAGAGTTTGTGTTCAGGACTCTGTTCCTTCACACACATCCCTGGTGGAGACACAGGGAGAATGGAAAGGAGGATGTGGGTTCAGAACATGGTCAGGGCTGCAGGGAAGGCAGGGTCTCATCCAGCCAGTCTGGACAGAAGGCAGAATCACATGGCCAGCGAGTCCCCTGCGTGGAGAAGAGGAGCACTCGACTAAGGAGACCAGAATCCTGCAGACCTCCAGCATCACCTCTGAATATAAAGTTTCAGGGTTCATGTCTAGCTGTCCCGTCTCCTACAGGGTGAATGTGAAAGGCATGTACCAACAACACTTGAAGAGTCAAACTGAGGCGTCAAATTCACCACGGGGGATGGGATCCAAGCCTCTCACACATGATGCAGGTGAAGGGGAAGAACCAGGCCTGAATCACCAGGGTCTTATTAGTACCAGGCTCTGTGCTGAACTCTAAGGGGAGAACGACATAATGCAGCTAAGAATCAGAGAAGTTTGCCCTGGGGATGACAGAAATGATGGCATTCCCATGAAGAATGTGGGGCGGTCAGTGAACAAGTCAGAAGAATGGGAAGGCAAATGTGGACATAACTCTAGTGGTGGAAGCAGCAGCCGCAGCTGAGCCTCCCTGTTCCTCAGCTGAGGGCTTCACATGTGGAGAGATTGTCCCCAGCTGTGCAACCACTCACTGGTTTGAATGCAGCCCCTTGAATCTGACACTTGTCTTTTGTGTGACCTTAGAAAACACACTTTACCTTCTGATCCTTATTTCCCCCAAAATACTCAGGGTGTGGTAACAACAACAACAACAAAAGCGAACTCTGACATACTGGCACCAGCATGTATTTAGAGTTTTGTTGCCTCTGCTCATTCTCACATGGGCCGCTTAGCACCTTCATTACTTTCACATCATCAGTAATATGAGTTTGGAGAGCTCTAGAGCCACCCTGAGATTCCCTGGTAAAAAATCCACGCTGCCACCTCAGTGCCGTGAAGATTCCTACTCCATGTGGTGGCGTCTGTGTGGGCCATAGTAAGTTAGGGGTCCTGAGAAGCCCCACTTAGTTTTCACAAGCACCTGGGGCAGAAGGTCTCAAAAGCAACTAGCCTGTGGTCTGCACCCACACATGATGGCGGTGGTAGCCCCTACTCCTGGAATGGGCAATAAGGTCCAGAGAAAAGAGGGGCTCTTTATCCCCATTTTACACAACAGGAAACTGAGGCTCAAAGAGCGAATGTTTTTCCTGTCCTCGTGGAGATTTAGAGGTCTGGAATTAAAACCAGGTTGCATGGCCCAAAGTACAAAACATCTGTTACTAATCTCTTCTCTTTGGCTTCTGGTAGGGCTTTGCAGGGTCAACAAATACTCATTCATTTTTGCTCCTCAGGGGGTTCATCCACACAGAGTTGACAGAAACTAGGAGGAACAAAGGGGTCCTTGACCCTCAGTCACTTTTGGGAAGCTCCACCATGCTCACCCCTTAAAGTGACCAGGGCCAGGGTCCTCCCCAGTCCCTACCACCCCATTCTGCCCACTGAGTCAGTTGGCCGCTCTTGCTGACGCTACTGGCTGAAGCCAGTACACATCTCCCAGGCCTTCCTCTCTCCCCCCACCAAGCCCAGCAGCCCAGGAGCGGGGACCCATCTGTCCCAGCCCCGGCGTGATCCGGGACATGAGGAAAGCTGAGTGGACACAGGAGGGTTGTGGCTACTGAGGGGACAGCAAGTACAGTGCAGAGTGGACTAGGGCTATTCGTATCTGAAATTCACATGGCCTTCTGGGTGCCTAATTAGGAAGTGAAGGTCAGAGGTCGGCAGGGAAGACTGCAGTCTCATTGGGTTTTTCCCGGCTGTGGGACCCGTCAGAGGATGGCGCTGTGCTGGATGGTGTTTGAGTTTCTTGAACACCCTGTTTGGGTACTGTAGCCTGCCCACGGGGTGAGTGGAGAGAGTTGCCTGTGATGCAGGGCAGGGTGGTAGCAGAGCTGTGGGAACTGAAGGTGTCAGAAGGTAGCATGTACACAGTGGTGCACACGTGTAGGTCATGTGAGCTGATCGCCCCACGGCCCTGGGGTAGGGCCAGTTAATGCAGGAGCCCACCTTTGCTGTGTCTAGCAGGTACAGTCTGGGAGACCCCGGGTTGGGGTTGGGGTCGGGGGAATTGTTCTGCCGGAGGGATGGGACCCTGCACTGTATGGCCCACAGCTAGGATGAGATCTGTGTGTCCCCACTGCCTGTTGCTGAGGGCTGAACACAGTCATTGGGGGATGGTGAGTGGTGAGCAGACATCCTTGTCACCAGGGCCTGGTGTCTCCTCTGAGCCTGGGGGATTGGCATTCAATTTAAGGAAAGTGAAATGGGGAAACTGAGAGAAGAAAATTAAACAAGGGCAAACAGTTTGAGCAATTTACAGCCAGCTGGTGAATCATAACACCTAATCTCCCCTAACCGAGGACACTGGAGAACAAATGGTTTATACCTCTCCTTCCTAAGGAGAGAATACATAGGCTCCCTGACCATAAACCACAGCTATCCTGAGAAGAGAGGATGGTAATGCAAATTGTGAGCTAACACCTCAACCAAGGGAGCAAGCTTGAGAAGAGGCTGCTCTACTCCCCTTCGAGTTCCTCCTCCTCTTTCTCCCAAGAGAAACTGCGGGTTGTGGCTCCTCTCTTTGGAATTTCTGCCTCCCAAATTCTGACATTTCCCCTATGTAAACTTGCTTCTGAAAGCTCAAGGGGAAGTGGATGGCAGGGTTTTTACCCACCACCTTCTCAGACTGCAGGCCTCTGTCATTAATAAAAGTGCAATTGCAATCCAATCCCTGTCTCTGCATTTTGGCTGAGTGGTGGCAGGCAGCAGGGCAGGGACTTGGTTGACCTCCGGTCGCACCTATATTGAGGAACAAGGTTTGTCTCTGCAATTTTCTTAGTGGATTGTTTGTGATGCACAACAAACTTTGGTTTAATGATTATTTAATAATAAAACTGTTTCTGTCTCTACTACCCTTGTAGAGAGGATTTCTGGGCAGAGAAAAAATTTTGTTTGTATTTGCTCAACAGTCACCATCAGATACCTGATGGCAGAGACCAAACTTCAAGCACCAACTCAGCAATAGGCTGTAGGGTGTAACAGGAGGGCACAGAGGTCAGGAAGGCCTTCTTTCTAAGAACACCATTGACAAGGATGAACCCTGTAGGTATTATTTTTTCTGGAAGCAGGAGTGGGGAGGGTGAGAGCTGTTCTCTTTAAAGATAAACTTTGAAGGATTTATTAGAGGAAATGTCAATTCCAATCAGGCAGCACCAAGCCAGACTTGAGGAAAGGCTTTTGTTGAGCAGAAAGAAAGGCAAGAAAATGATTGGATTGCCTTACAGTGTAAGGAGCTGCCTTATTTGTAAAAGTCTAGTTGAACCCTGGTTGGTGTGACTCAGTGGACTGAGTGCTGGCCTGGGAACCAAAGGGTCACCAGTTTGATCCCCATGCACGTCTGGGTTGTGGGCCAGGTCCCCAATATGAGACACACAAGAAGCAACCACACATTGATGTTTCTCTCCCCCACTTCCCCTTTCTAAAAATAAATACATAAAACCTTTTAAAAAGAAAGAAACGCAACTTCTCAGCCCTGAACCTATCCACTCACTTATGGGGCAGGGTCTGAGTCAGTGTTTTGAGACACCTCCATCTCTTGCTCTGGTTCCTGTGAACAGGGCACCAGAGATTCATGTGCTTAACCTGAGTCTCCTGTACAGCTGCAAAATTTCACAACTGATATCGCAAGTTTAGCGGGGCATGCTGTTAATAGAAAAAAAGTTACGGTATAGGATGCCCACATTGCTAGTTTATTAACGGATTACTACTTCTTTATAAACATGGAACATGAAAAGCACCTCTAATCATTGTACATCTTGGAGAAAAACGTTTGCAAGAGTATTTATTTAGCTTTGTACACATGCAGACTGCTGCACATGTGTGGGGTTCATGTACATTCCTATATGGTTTTTCTTAGGACATTAAAAGCGACACTTTAGTTCATCAATCTGCAGTGACATTTTCTGCCTTAACACTTTGGAGACTGAATTGCTGAGGGTTTGAAGTCTGACTTTTGCACATCCTGATGCGATCTGGCTATGCATACATCACCTTAGAAACGAACAGTAGATCAGTCTCCAGAGGGAGAAAGGAGACCTTGGCCAGGAAGGTCCCTCCGGAATCAGATCTGCAGGGTGTGACTCCCTCTAGGTGTCCCCCCTGGGTGCTGGCCCTCACATTACAGGCACAGTGGGTCTCCAGTTCCCACACCAGGTGCTCAGAGAATTCCCTCTGGCTGCTCCAGGGACTGTCTTCCTCAGAGGCCCCACTGGGGACAGGAGACCAGCAATGACCCCAGTGCCCAGTGCATCTTCCTGAGACCAGGGGATCTGGAAAAGTGCCCTCAAGTGGTGATAAAATGTGCGGAAGGTAAATATCTGGAGACCAACAATTACAGAGAGTAAAAGATAAAAATCACTTGGAGTCTTCAGAAGGTGAGAGCTCCTTAAAAGGTATGGGTGGGGCTGGAGGCAGCAACTCAAAACAAAGTGTGTGCCCTGATACTTAGGTGAGGCCGCTGGGAGTCCCCATGACCCCAGGTGTTCAAACAGCTCTCTCCATCCTGGTACCCTGGATTCTTGTCTCCAGACTGTGGAGCCTCTGCAACCTCCAGCCAGCTGGCATCCCCACCTGTCCTCTGCCTGGCGATTTCAGTCTCCTCCTGCAGGCACTTAGTTTAGCTTTTGGGCTAACACCATGAGATACAGAATTTTTCAGCTCCTTCTCTGAAAACATCACTTTCATAGTGGGAGAATTTATGCTTTGGGTAAACACTAAAAAGCAGGGTCACATTTATTGTATTACTAGAAGCCTGGACTTATGTGATGAAAATTGTAAATATGCAGGCTAAAATCTAAGTACGTATGGTGTTTATGGCCATGACATTGTACATGGCACAAAAAGTTTGGGGAAAATAAGAAAATTTGAAAATAATGAACCAAGCCCTGGGTGGTATGGCTCAGTGAGTGCTGGCCTACAAACTGAAAGGTCACCAGTTCTATTCCCGGTCAGGGCACATGCCTGGGTTGCAAGCCAGGTCCCCAGTTGGGGGTATGAGAGAGGCAACTGACAGATGTTTCTCTCCCACTTCCCTCTGCTGAAAATTAAAAACAAAAAACAATGAACCAAACAGAAAAATGATAATGATGCTCTGTAAAATTTAGTTAAACTCTTAACATGTTTTTTTGTTGTTTTGAGATCTTCTTTGTAAATAAGGGAAATATAACTTACAAAGGAAAAAAGCCAAATGATACAAAGAGAAATCGTACTGAAGATATACAGGTGGCAACTAAACACATGAAAAGGAGATCAGTTAATTGGAGCATCATCTTGTACAACAAAAAGATGCATGCGGGATTCCCAGTCTGGGCACATACCTAGGTTGCGGGTTTGATCCCAGGTTGGGGCATACAAGGGAGGCATGCAATTGATGTTTCTCCCTCTCTCTGTCTCCTTTCTGATCTCTCTAAAATCAATAAACATAACCTTGGGTGGAGATTTGAAGAAAAAAAGCTCAAAATCACTAAACCCTAGGCAAGTGTGATTAAAACCACACCAAGATAGCACTACACAGTTACTAAAAGGGCTAATATTAAAGACTGACCATATGAATCACTGGCAGGGATGTGCCAGTACAAGCCCCAGTTGTGGTGCATATAAAAGACAATCAATCGATGTTTTCCTAAAATCAATGAACATTTTTAATTGTAAAAAAAAAAAAGTCCAGATCAGCTTTTTTTTTTTAAAGGTCATGGAACAGTTGAAATATTGCCCATTGATTTATTTTATTTTATTTATTTATTTTTTAGAGAGGGAAAGGGAGGGAGAAGGAGAGAGAGAGAGAGAGACATCAATGTGTGGTTCCCTCTCATGTGGTCTCCACTGGGGACCTGACCCGCAACCCAGGCATGTGCCCTGACTGGGAATCGAACCTGCGATGCTTTAGTTCGCAGCCCGCGCTCAATCCACTGAGCTACGCCAGCCAGGGCTCCAGATCAGCTTTATTTACAATTGCCCCAAACAGATGAATGGATAGTGGTATATATCCAGAAAACAAAATATTACTCAACAATAAGACAATGGTGTCCTAAAAAATAGGCATGAGGGAATGGAGGGAGAAAGAACAAACACTTTTTAATTACAACCATATAAAAGTCTAAAAAATGCGGACTTCCGGCCAAGATGGAGGCATAGGTAGACGCACTGTGCCTCCTCGCACAACCAAGATAGGGACAACAACGATATAGAAACAAAATAACAACCAGAACTGACAGAAAATTGAAGTGTATGGAAGTCGGACAACCAAGGATTTAAAAATAGACACTTTCATCCAGACTGGTAGGAGGGGCGGAGTCCGGCTGGGTGAGGGATGTGGAGTGGAGAGCTGAGCACCCGGGGCGGTGCCCAAGTCCGCAGCAGGCAGACCCTGGGCGCACAAGCAGCAGCGGCTGGTGGGACCCAGCCAGGGGGTGGCGACCGGCAGACCTAGCAGACCCTGGGCACACAAGCAGCGGTGGCTGGTGGGCCCCGGCCAGGGGGTGGCAACTGGCAGACCCAGCGAGGCGGCCATTGTGAAGCAAGGCACTGTGCGCAACTCAGGGTCCCAGCACCGGGAAATACAGCTTTGGGTCACTGACTGAAAAGGAAGGTCCTGCGGGGTGCACAGGCCCACCCACACAGGAATTGGTGCCAGAGGGGCCCGGTCAGCTTGGGGAAAGTGGTGGAAGGATCTGGGGTCCTACAGAGAGCAGAGCAAGCGCCATTGTTCCTTCTCAGATCCCGCCCTCACATACAACGTCACAACCCTGTGACTGGGGTGCCCCGCCCAGGTGAACTCCTAAGGCCCTGCCCCACACTACAGGAGCTCGACAAGATCAAAAAACAAAACAAAACAAAACAAAAAACAGCAAAAAGATGGCTCAAACAGAAGAAGAATGGAAAGCCCCAGAACCCATCCTTTTAAGCGACCAAGAAATAGCCAACTTATCAGATGCACAGTTCAAAGCACTGGTTATCAAGATATTCACAGAATTGGCTGATTTTGGTCACAAACTAGCTGAAAAAATGCAGGCTACAGTAAATTTAATGAAGAAAGATGCACAGGGAACCAATGGTGATGGAATAAAAGATAGGTCTCACATCACTGGAGTGGAGCAGAAGGAAGAAAAAAACATACAACCGGAAAAGAATGAAGAAA
>JAPYXV010004040.1:0-11711 GCA_028533065.1 Trachops cirrhosus
GGGGAATGTGGGTGGGAGAGGGTGTGCAGGGTGGAGGGGAGTGAAGGGGGGGAATGGGACAACTGTAATAGCATAATCAATAAAATATATTTTAAAAAATCTTGGTGGCTTACAAGTTTATTCTAATTCACATTAGTTTATTAGGGTCAGTTATGGCGGTACTCTATGTTGTTTTCATTTCCAAGTCCGTGGCTAAGGGAGCAGGCCCTATGTGGGGCATGCTGGTCTTATGAGAAAGGGAAGGAGAAAGGTAGGGACCACATGATGGCTCTTAAAACTTCTGTTGGGAAGTGACACATTTCACTTCTACTACAGTCTATTATCCAAAACTAATCACAGGACAAACCTGATGAAAATGGCCATGAGTGAATTATCCTGTCATAGGGAGAGATAGTGAATATTTTTAAGAAATAGTATGATAGACCACATGGAGCATAATATCCACATCTCCCTTCAAGGAGTCAACCTGTTATAGGGCGTAACTGTAAGCTTGTTCACATGCAAATTTAGTTACATTCTTAGTAACAACACTGGAAAATGGCCCTGGCTGATGTAGCTCAATGGATTGAGGGCAGGCCTGTGAACCAAAGGATCGAGGTTCAATTTCCAGTCAGGGCACATGCCTGGGTTGCAGGCCAGTTCCCAGCAGGGGATGCAAGAGAGTCAACTATACATTGATATTTCCCTCCCTCTCTCCTTCCCTTCCCCTCTAAAGATAAATAAATAAAATCTTTAATTAAAAAAAGACTGGAAAATGATGCTACACTTCAGTCAAAAAATCACATATGGACCATATGAAGAAGAAATATAAGTCCTGACTGAGATCTGAAAACATTCTATTGATACATCCACTGACCAGGAAACCATCAGCATCAAACTTGCTTCCTTAATGGGTTCTGAGACTTAACATGTCTCAGAAGAAAGTTCCAGAGACAGTGATGGGTGCTCTTTAATGAAGTGCTTATCACTAATAGTCTTCATACCATAAAGACCACTTTGTGTCAGAAAACACAAACACTAATGATTGAATTCACAAACACACACACACACACACACACACACACACAAAGTATGTGAAAAAGGTTTTGAAATAGCTTAAGTAATTTATATGTTTCCTTTTTGTTCATGTACAAGAGTAATTTTTTAAATCTGTGTATAAATAGTTGACTTTCTTTTGTAGTGTGGTGTGGTGATGGTGGTGGTGAAGGAGCAAGCTAAATGCCTGAAGAACTCTTTATGTCTAAAGTAGAATATACCAGGATATTTCTAATTATTGATCTTTGTATCAAATTTTTCTTGGAGTTCAATGTGCTCTTTTTATATAGAGACTTTATTTTATGAAAACATATTTGTATTTCATTTCCCTATATTCTTATGTTCTGGTGTCAACGTTCATAAAAGCCTTTGGCTTAGTGTGTCAGGGATGCCAATTATTCATGTATTGGTTCTCCTTTGTCTGCTATGGTTATTATATTTCTCTCCCTTTTTTCTCTTTTTAATTCTTTGCATTTTTCTATTCTGTTAAGAATTTCTTTCTAAGAGAATCTCTTTGCAGTTTCTAATATGCCTCTCTGACCAACTAATTTTCATAGTCTGTTACCATTACTATTCCTTGGATGCTTGTAGATCTTAGCCCTTCTCTGAGCTCTTTTTTAAAATTATTATTTCAATAAAAATAATTACTGCCTGTTTTTTAAATGTATTTTATTGATTATGCTATTATAGTTGTCCCATTTCCCCCCCTTTATTCCCCTCCACCCTGCATACCCGCTCCCACCCACACTCCCCACCCTTTAGTTCACGTCCATGGGTCATACATATAAGTCCTTTGGCTTTCACATTTCCTATACTATTCTTAACCTCCCCCTGTCTATTTGCTACCTACCATTTATGCTACTTATTTTCTGTACCTTTTCCCCATCCCTCCCCATCCCACTCCCCTGCTGATAACCCTCCATGTGATTTCCATTTCTGTGATTCTCTTCCTATTCTAGTTGTTTGCTTAGTTCATTTTTGTTTTTGTTTTTGTTTTAGGTGTGGTTGTTAATAACTGTGAGTTTGTTGTCATTTTACTGTTCATATTTTTTATCTTCTTTTTCTTAGATAAGTCCCTTTGACATTTCAAATAATAAGGGCTTGGTGATGACGAACTCCTTTAACTTGACCTTATCTGAGAAGCCCTTTATCTGTCCTTCCATTCTAAATGAGAGCTTTGCTGGATAGAGTCATCTTGAATGTAGGTCCTTGCCTTTCATCACTTTGAATACTTCTTTCCAGCCTCTTCTTGCCTTAAAGGTTGATTTTGAGAAATCAGCTGATAGTATTATGGGAACTCCTTTGTAGGTGACTGTCTCCTTTTCTCTTGCTGCTTTTAAGATTCTCTCCTTATCTTTAATCTTGGGTAATATAATTATGATGTGCCTTGGTGTGTTCTTCTTTGGGTCCAACTTCTTTGGGACTCTGAGCTTCCTGGGCTTCCTGGAAGTCTATTTCCTTTGCCACATTGGGGAAGTTCTCCTTCATCATGTTTTCCAATAAGTTTTCCACTTGTTGCTCCTCCTCTTCTCCTTCTGGCACCCCTATGATTCAGATATTGGAATGTTTAAAGATGTCCTGGAGGTTCCTAAGCCTCTCCTCATTTTTTCTGAATTCTTGTTTCTTCATTCTGTTCTGGTTGAATGTTTATTTCCTCATTCTGGTCCAAACCATTGATTTGAGTCCCAGTTTCCTTCCTGTCACTATTGGTTTCCTGTATATTTGGCTTTATTTCACTTAGCACTGCCCTGTTTTTTGTTACTCATTTTTCTCTTTCAAATTACAAAAGGTAATACCAGTTTGTCCTTTAAAAATGATGATGTTACAGATGCTTCTCAACTTATGATGGAATTACATTCCTGGAAACTCATTGTAAGTTAAAAATACCAAGTCAAAATGCATTTAATACACCTAACCTACCAAACAGGATCGCTTAGTCTACCTTAAATGTGCTCAAAACACGTACATTAACCTACAGCTGAAACTCAAGAGTAATTACCTTCCCCTTCTTCTCACCATAGCAGGAGACTCAGATGGGCATTTTGTAGATATTATGGATACAAAAACAAAAAAAAACAGTATCTAAAAATGCTGGCAACACAGTGCATAGTAGATATCAGTTTTTTACCCTTGAGATCACATGGCTGACCACAAGCTACAACTCACTGCCACTGCCCAGTATCAAGAGAGAGTATCTTACCACATACCAGTAGCCCAGGAAAAGATCAAAATTCAAAATTTGAAGTACAGTTTCTACTGAATGTATATTACTTTCACACCATTGTAAAGTTAAAAAATTGTAAGTTTGGGACCATCTGTATAGACACACACACCCCTTCCTCCTCACCCTGTTGACCCCACCTCTTTCCAATACCACACCCCTGAGATTAATATTGCTAAATGACTGGCATATGCACCTTGCTGCAAACATATAAGAATGTGAAAGATTAGTTGTTTCTATATAAATAAATTGAGTCTATTTACATATCACCTTTAATTTCTTTTCACTTGGCAATATACCTTGGAAATTCCTATAAGTCATTACGTATATAGTTCCAGTTCTATCCTTTCCTTCCTGCTAGTGTGTGTGTACAATTCTACATAAATGAGATAATATGCTACAAGCTCACAGTAAAACCACTGGTGCATGATGGAGTCTTCACTCTTCTTTAGCAAACAGAAGCTGAAGGGCTGCCCTCCCCAACCCCCCACTACCCCCAGTTTATGCTCCGCACACCCACCCATAGCCTTCTAAGACGGCGTGTCTATGTGTTCCCTATGTGTTTTCTCAGTTGTTGTTTGAGATCACTAAGTGCTGGCAGCGTGTTGCTGTCAGTTGAGGCGCCCTGACCTTGTTTTAAGCCAAAGGTGTGACGTCTACTTTGAAGAATTCTGCACTGTGTCTAGTCTGCCCATGAAATTTCAAGCCCCCAGCCTTCTCTCTGAGTCTGTGTTCACACGGGCACAGTTTGCACTAATCTGAAAGCCTTTTCTCAAATAGTTATGAGTCCAGATATGAATGTCTCCTAATTTCAATGAAGATGGAAGTTCACTTTACTGTTTATTATTCTCCTTGTTGTTTTTCCATTGGTTTGCAAAAGGGGAGAGGGCAGAAATGGCATTTCTTTTCCCAACACAGAAAGTATGGTTATAAACAAATTCTCTGACCCTACAGAAGTCTTAGCCGAGACTAAATTGGAGTGGTGGACTATAGAAAATTGTCTCTGATCCTGCCCCTCACCACCATTGATAAAATCAGCCCATCCAAGCAGTTAGAGCTGAATGGCAAGGTCTCTAACTACACAGATTACTAACACTCATTTTGCAAATGCTCCCAACTAATTGCCTTTATATTTCTATAGTTTAATTAGGCTGGTCAGCCACTGTGAAGAGCTTAAGATGTGCATTTGCCCAGTGAAGCTGACTTCTAATTACATATCAATTCCAAAATCAGGAATGCTTTTATTTTTTTATGAAATTATATAGTATGTATGAGTAACAGCTTATTATAGATGAAGCACTCTTTCATGTGTCAAAAGTCACTCACTGATGGCATATACACTGTTATTTAACGTATAGAATCTGTAAATGCCAATATTTATACTGGCAGAGTGGGGAAACTAGTGTCTTCACAAGTGGCATTTTCATCTCCCTTTCATCCTAAGATTGTCTTAAGCAGCAGCCCAGCCTGTCCAGCCCCAGGTGGGTAGTGGGGGAAAGGGAAGAGCTGGCATTCCAAACTTGCTTTTATTTTAAAGAAGGTATTGAAGGACACCGTGTGTTGGGAAGGATTACTATCCTGAATGTTCTGAAGCCAGGGGACAGGGAGGCAGTCACTCACTGTTTAAACAGGCAGGAGCACAGGATTTGAGGAAGAGATGGCTGGTGCAGGCGCACCACGTGCTAATGAACCACAGGGTCCTGAGAATAACTACTTTTTACAACTCATTACTTAATTTACAAAAAAATAAAAATAAAAAAACACAAAACCTTTTGTTTTAAGCTCAAGCAGGAAAAAAAGTATACACTTACCAATTCTTTTTCTGGGTCTAAAGACAGCACAAGCTTATGATAACACTTGTTTTACTTTGTATTACAAAGCAATGTGACTGCCCCTGGGTGTAGAGTGAGTACTTCCAACTCACTCTAATCAATGGGGTCATCGGAGGGGCAACGTGGTGTTTTCATTCTAAAAGACTCCGGAAAAGAAACAATGAATCACACCAAGTCAGCCCCTTGTACCCATTGTACTTTTTGCAAAATGAGATGGCAGTGACTGATATTGAGGAGGATGTGTCCTGTAGCCGTGCAACAGAGAAAAGCATTCAAATGGCAACCTTCAATCTAGTCCTCTGGCAACTGACAACCAACCACTTTACTGTGAGAAACCAGGATTAGAATAAAATTTAGGCCTTGCAAGCCACATTAACAGGTAGAAATTATCCCTATACCTTTCATGTACTGGCATGCTTCCGGTAATATTCATAAAATAAGAGGATTGTAGAACCCAAGGCCATTCAGAAATGCTTCAACTCCTCTCACCCCCAGCTCCCCACCCTCAGTCACAGAGAAGCATGGGACCCAATGGGGCAGTGTTCCCTGGTCTAATCTAAATCCTTTTAACTGCAGAGTGCCTGCCTCATTCTTTAGTTGTTTGCTCACATGTTTGACCACGAGGCTACTAATTCCTGCATATCTCTAGGACCTAGTATCTGGCATCTAGAAGACATTTGGTAAATGTTTATTCAATGAATCGAATGAATGAATGAATGAATGGTTGGATGGATGAATATTGCAAAATGGCTAACTTTTACATAAGCAGAAAACAGTTAATTGGATCACTTAGAAACTTTTTCAAATCTCATCAAGAATGCATACTCATAAAAATTACAAAGGATATGCAAGTGTATAATTGAGAAATTGGAAATCTCCTCCCACCTCTACCTCGTTCCCTCCTAAGCTGGCCCAGTCAACACTTTGGTGTCTATGTATAACAAACAATACAACGAGGGATAACTATCAAGCTGGAGTGGGTGAGTGTTGAGGAAAAGCCCCAACAGTCTAAATTCAGGATCAATTTCGAAAAACTGACATGTAGCCTATTCAAATTCCTAAGAGCTTTAATAGGAGAAACTCACATACCCAGGCAAAGCAGCTGCGGATCCCAGTGGTGGTGGCCAGGAAGACACCCCCAGAACAGGTCTCTTTTTTATAGGGAGTTAATAGTAAAACCATATGGTAGGCAGTCATATAGGCCACCAGAAAGAACAATGCATTTCTAAGTTAACATAACATCAGGCAGTTATCACACTCTACACCTTCTTCCTGGGGGCGTGATGTTTATCTTTGGGTGCATTCCAGGCTTTCTGGGTAGTCAGCCAAGCCTGAGGCTACAGAAAGTTAAACAGTCACAGAGGGTTAAACAAAGAGTCCAGCATTTCCCAGAGGCCTTTACTGCTGGAGCCATGTTGCATCTCTAAGTGAGTCTCCCTACAGTGAGCCTTCTTTCAAATCTAATGCCTGAATCACTTTCTCCTTCCACCTCTTGGCAATGCCAGGCACATAATTTTGCTTGTTTTACATTAACTGTGTTGTATAGCATTTAGCAAACAAAGTTCAGGAGACTGGCCTTCCTGTTAATCTGCAAGGCCTGTCTACAATTTGGTAGCGCTGTCTGCGTCAATGCTAAATGGAGTCATTAAAAGCATCCCAATACCAAAAATAAATAAGCATGTTTAAAGTAACCAGATTCTTTCTGCTTAAATGAGCCATTGTTCTGCTATCACATTTGGAAAAGCTCTTTGGGGAAATGGAAAACAAGAAGCCAATTGCTACTTTATCACCTAAGATTTGAGCTCTGGAGTTTCACTACCAGTGTTCAAATCCTGGTCCCAGACACTGGCTGCATTACCTTCAATATTTATGCACACTCACTGCCTCAGTTTCCCTATCTGTGAAATGCAAATAAACGTATCTCCTATCCCATATTTTTGTTAGAACTAAATAAGTTAAATCACGTAGAGCTCTTAAAAGAATGCCTCACAGAGAAAGACTATATAATACACTTTTTCTTCACTGAGGTATAATTTATATAGAGTGACTACATGGATTTTAAGGATGCGGTTTGATGGGTTTTGACAAATGTGTACACCCATATATGTGTCTATCACCCCAGTCGAGGTGGAGCACGTGTCCTTCATTGCAGAAAGTTCCCTGGTGCCCCTTTCCACTCAGTCTCCCCACCTGTCCTCCCAGCTTAGCCCGACTGGTTGTCTTTCCCCAGAGATTAGTTCTGATACGTTCTCATAGAACTTCACGTCAACAAAGTCATACAGCACATGCTCTTCTGGCCCTTGCTTTTCTCATTCAGCACAGTGTGTTTAAGTTTTATCCAGTAGGTCTTTCTGTTTTTATTGCCAAATATTACTCCATTGTATGAATTTATCACCATTTATGTATCCATTCTACTCTTTTTTTTTCCTGGTCCACAGAAGATGTTTATTTTAAGTAACAAAACAATACAGTTAGTACAGTTAGTGTTAGATCCAACCACAAAGAGCAAAAGGAATGAAAAATGTGTACAATGCACATAGAAAAAACAAGATGTTTACTGTGACAACTATATATTTCTAAAATAATACTTCTAAAATCACTCAATTATGGAAATCTATATGAAAACAAAAGGATGTTAATGGTGACAAAGTGCACAAAACCAAACATCAAATTTTGAGCAAATTAACATTCTAGGCAATTTTGCTAACAAAGCATGATTTTTGTTCACTATCTGCTCAAAACATCTTTATACCCAACAGAGGGCAGAACATTTAGGTTTAATATCAATTACACATTATTAGCATAAACTTCCACAACTACATGTAAGGTATTGTTTTCTTTTGAGCTGACAAAGTGACTATAGAAACATCAAGTTCATTTCTCTGAATTGAGAATTTTATCGAAATAAATGCCACATACCTTCCAGATATATGCATATCTTTCTATATCATGTAAATGGCTTTACCCATTTAATAAGCTATACAAGCATTTAAGAATCATTATATGATTAACAATGTCATATTCCAGGGTTAACAATTTCATAGGCCAAAAAAATTCTTCTTAAAAACTATTTTTATAAGTGCAGAATATATTGCATGAGTAACTGCTGGTATTTTTTAAAGAAAATATATTGTGCAATTGTGGCTACCACGTACTGTCAGCAAATCATTACTGTTTACATAAAATGTGAAAAAAGTGAGTAAAAAATTTTCAAACTGATCATGATGAAAGGTTACTGCCTTCTTAAAAAGATTATATTGGCATCTTATTAAAAATAATTCAATAGGAGACAAACTCCTTACCCCAAAATAAATAAATAAAAAGGTGCATTTTAAAAATGCTGCTACTGCAATGCAATGGTTTAAATACCAAAGAACTGTGAGAATGTGCTATCTGTGATCTGGCATTAACATAAATTAAGTAAAAGGGGACCAAAATTGAACTAACAGAGTGTGTGCAGTATTGTAGCCAGGCTTCTAAAATTAGATATAGAAAATATAAATAGACTGCTTTAGGTAATGAGCCACCAGTGTCCAAAAAAAAAGAATGAAATTATAAAAAAGCTCAGTTAACTTGATCCAACGCTCTGAGTAATTGTATCCATTCTACTCTTGATGAACATTTAGATTGTTGTTTTCAATTTTTGTAGAATATATTTTTTGAAAGAAAGTTCCATTTGCCACACATTGCTTAGGTGTTTCAGAGCATTTTAAGTTTAGGAAATGTGAATTGGAAGGTGAAAAAGGTGTGGTTTGCGCACATGAGAGTTTGCTCCTTCATGCCCTTTTTCTCCCTCATGATCTTGCTGAATCTCTTTACGTACATATTATTTTTCACAGGTATTTTCAAGATTGTTGGCTTCAGGCCACAGATCAGTGACAACTGAGTCTCAAAAGAGAATAACAGGGAAGCTAGAGTACCATGAGGTCACTCTGGATGGAAATAAAGTTGATTAATCTGTCCTACGCACTGCATAATGGCACTTTCACTGTGGTGTGTTTTGAGAAAATTCAGTTGACTTTTCCAAGTCCCCAATAAATCTACTTTACATTAGCATTGGATGTCATAGGGCTACAGTGCAGAAACATGAATTTTAAAAAATACAAGAAAGGCAAGAAAACACTTTGTAATTTAAGAGTATTGTAGGAAAGCCTGGCGTGCACGCGAGGTGAGCTCTGATCCTGTCACAACAGATTTCACCTCCAGCAGCTTGCAAAACACAGAAGCATCCATCAGCTGAAAATTTTGTTACTTAGGAGCTACAAAAACTGTAATCTCATTTATGGGAAAGATTGGAGTTCTTAAAAGTTCTGTGTGAAACAGAGACTAATTCTCATTAGAATTCACCTATCCAAATTCAACCTGCCTGTTCTAAGAGGAACAACTCAAACAACTGAGAATTATTGGCATCCTTTAACCATCTATTCATCTATGTCTGGCCATGGAGAACAGGTTATCAAAAAAATACGGGTTTCTGCATCTATTTAAACCAAATTAAATCAAACAGAATGAAACAATATGTTCTTGGGGGCTCAGGAAAGGTCCTTCTGTCAGTGTGACTTGACTTATTTCCATAGCAACATACTGGAATTCTCAAACAGATGCTGTGTGCTGCTGCTCATAGGAGGATACAGCTGGACACCGAAGAAAATTCTTTCTCAAAAGTTACGGAAGCATTCAGAAAGAATTCAATCAAAATCTCATCTAAAATTGGCAGGGGAATGGTCTTCTAGATGACCTGAAGGTAACATGAGTTTCTTAAACGCTCTGTCCTCCACCTGCAATACCAGGAATATCCTTAAGGGGGATTTTATTCAGATTAGAGGTATTCGCAAGTGCCTCTGCTCAGGTAGGTAGCACAACCACCTGGTGTCCAGACATCAGCAGTGAGGAACAGGGCAGAGATCCAGATAGGTCCCCCAGCCACTTGCCAGAGCCCACACGGCCCTGGGAGGACAAGGCAGAGACCGGGGTTCTAGAAGGGGCTCCCTGAGTTAGTCCACTGTAACTGGGCTGGGAAGGAGCCCAGAGGCATTTCTGTCTCTACCCCTCCTCATAATAGTTCTCATAAGATGCATCATTGCCAAAGTAATCAATCATTTGTTGTAGAAACTAAGAACTTTACTCGTACCCTGTCACAAAAATATAATCAGTATTAATAACCTGTAACGTATAGCTATTCAATGTGTGTGTGTGTGACACTGTTCTGATGTATTTTGAAGCCAGCCTTCCCCCCACCTTAATATATCACAAACAGAACTTCCAGTCAAGACGGAGGCATAGGCAGACACACTGTGCCTCTGCCCACAACCAAGATAGGGACAACAACAATTTAGAAACAGAATAACAACCAGAACTGACAGAAAACTGAACTGTATGGAAGTCAGACAACCAAGGAGTTAAAATAGAACACGTTCATCCAGACCAGTAGGAGGGGTGGAGTCGGGCAGCCAGGCAGAGAGGGGTCGTGGCACAAAGAGCGTGGACTAGGCACATAAGACCGCAGAGGGCTGACCCTGGGCGTGCAAGCACAGACCAAGGCTGAGGGGTGGCAACCCGCAGACCAAGCAAGGTGGCGATTGTGAAGCAAGGCACTGCACCCAACCCAGGATCCCAGCACTGGGAAATAGAGCCTTGGGGCACTGACTAAAAACACCTGTAGGGGTTAAGGTGCAGGGAGAGACTCCCAGCCTCACAGGAGAGGTCATTGGAAAGATTCATGGGGTGCACAAGCCCACCCACATGGGAATCAGCACCAAAAAGGTCCAGTTTGCTTGGGGGAAGTGGTAGAAAGGACTGAAGTCCAACAGAGAGCAGAGCAAGCGCCATTGTGCCTTCTCAGACCCCACTCCCACATACAGCATCACAACACAGCAACTGGGTTGCCCCACCCTGGTAAACACTTAAGGCTCCGCCTACCATACATAACAGGCCCGACCAGACCAAAAAAAAAGAGAGAGAGAGAGAGAGAGAGAGATGGCTCAAACAGAAGAACAAATGATAGCCCCAGTACCAATTCTTTTAAGTGACCAAGAGATAGCCAACCTATCAGATGCACAGTTCAAAACACTGGTGATCAGGATGCTCACAGAATTGGTTGATTTTGTTTGCAAACTAGATAAAAAAAATGAAGGCTACAATAAGTGAAATGAAAAGTGCACAGGGAGCCAATAGTGATGGAAAGAAAGTTGGGTCTCACATCAAGGGAGTGGGCCAGAAGGAAGAAAAAAACATACAACCAGAAAAGAATGAAGAAATAAGAATTCAAAAAAATGAGGAGAAGCTTAGGAACCTCCAGGACATCTTTAAACGTTCCAATATCTGAATTGTAGGGGTGCCAGAAGGAGAAGAGGAAGAACAACAAGTGGAAAACTTATTTGAACAAATAATAAAGGAGAACTTCCCCAATCTGGCAAAGGAAATAGACTTTTAGGAAGTCCAGGAAGCTCAGAGAGTCCCAAAGAAGTTGGACCCAAGGAGGAACACACCAAGGCACATCATAATTACATTAGCCAAGGTAAAAATGAAGGAGAGAATCCTAGAAGCAGCCAGAGATAAGGGGATAGTAACCTACAAAGGAGTTCCCATCAGACTGTCAGCTGATTTCTCAAAAGAAACCTTAC
>JAPYXV010004041.1:0-11710 GCA_028533065.1 Trachops cirrhosus
AGATCACATGGAGGGTTAGCAACAGGGGAGTGGGAGGAGGAGAGAGGGGGAAAAAGTATGAAGAATAAGTAGCATAGATGGTAGGTAGCAAATAGACAGGGGGAGGGCAAGAATAGTATAGGAAATTCAGAAGCTAAAGAACTTATGACACATGGACATGAACTAAAGGGGGGGAATGTGGGTGGGAGAGGGTGTTCAGGGTGGAGGAGAATGAAGGGGGGATAATAGGACAACTGTAATAGCATAATCAATAAAATATATTAAAAATTAAAAAATAAAAGATTTAATCAGAAGGTTTCAAAGGTTATTGAGCAAATACCCCAAGAAAATAATTTGTAGCTACATTTTGGCTTTAATTTATTGCTAATTAACAAAGGAGATATGTTCATATTAGTGTATACTGTGCTGTTCTTATTACAGGGCAAAAATTTAGGAACTTTTTGCTGAATTCTCTACTTCTTTCCATCCACTAAATAATCTTGCAAATTTTCAGGACTCAGACTTCAGATATCCTCTCTATCACACTGACTTTCTAAAATACACACTATAGCATATGGGGGTAATTGGACATGATGACTGCATGTTACATATTGTTCAAACAAAAAGTTCTTATAATTACTTGCAAATTTTTTCTAATTTTAAAATTATTTTAAAAAGAAAATCCTTATTAAGATAACACAAAACAGAAAACCAAAGTCCTCACATTGTTTTTTATAACGGGAAGGAAGGAAAAATAATTAAAGTTCAGAGAAAGGGATACACTTGGATGTACTTGTAGAAATTTTATCTTTCCAAATTAACTCTCAATAGTAGCTGGCACAATTTTATGTGTATTAAAACACTCAATAAATATTCTTGGATAATTCTGGTTATGTTAATGCCTAAGATAAATATCTAGTTCATAATTAAGTTATATAACAATATTAGATTTCTAAAACTTGTAGCTGAAAGTTTTAAAATCTTGTTTCAGTATTACTTATATCTTATTAAATCAAGGCCTTCTGTATGTCCTTAATAATTAAGATTATATAACCTATAGAACAGATTCTAAAATGCTTGATAGTTTGTCTAAAACAGATATTAACTGGGATTTTTTAAATACATAAAATCCTATTTAAGAAATAATATTTGTTTTGTAAAAGTGGCTACTTCAAGACTTTTGAGTCTCTTGAGAAAACAATTGATGATCAAGTGATCATCATTATTTTAATATTTATGTAAAATTAAATAAAAAACCAGCAATGTGTTAAAATATTCACTATTTCTTCTTTATTAATTTGTGTTTTAGATTCTTGTTTTGTTAAATCATTTTTCTTACTGTTCATTTCTTCATCATTCATGATCAAATGAGTTAGACTAATTCCCCATTAGGAAATGATGCTTATAAAATATCAAGTTCTATGTGGATCTGTTCATTATTGCCCTTGACTTCTTTTATGTGATGTTTGATTCCACAATTATCTTGAAGATATCCCATTAATATGATTGAAAAATATGGTAGGTGCAGGGAGAGACTGTGGCTTGAGATTTAGCTCTAGATATTTTCCTCTATTCTTCATTTACCCATGTTACAAGATGTAGTGATATCCATGCTTACTCACCATACTCAGATATGAAAAAAAATGCTATTTCTTCCTTTATGCTGTTAAAGAGGCCATCTTTTTCCTGATGCCTGGATAATGTGCAGTAGAACTTAAACACCTGTGTCTTTTCATTTAATTGCTTTCAACTCTTCACTCTCTAATTGGGATAAACTTACTGTTTTGTGTTTTTGACCTCAAATAACTTTTTATTTTTCAATTATGGTTGACAAACAATGTTATATTAGTTTCATGTGTACAATTCAGTGCTTAGACATATAACTTACTCAGTGACCTTGTTGATAAATCCAGCACACATCTGACATCATATGTATTTATTACATTATTATTCACTTTACTTCCCACGGTGCACTCTACATCCCCATAACTATTCCATAACAACCAATTTGTATTTCTTGATCAAATCAACTTTTTCACACATCCCCCAATCCCCTCCTGTCTGGCAACTGTAAAAATGTTCTCTGTATCTATGAGTCTGTTTCTGCTTGTTCATTTATTTTGAATTTTAGATTCAACATATAAGTGAAATCATATGGCATTTGTCTTTGTCTGACTCATTTCACTTAGCATTATATCCTCTGGGTCTATCCACATTGTTGTGGATGGCAATATTGTATTCTTTTTTGTACCTGAGTCATGACCCATTGAATATATGAGGTCTGTCTGGAAAAAGTCCAGCCATTATTAATATAACAAGAATGGTTTGCACATTGATGTAACTTGGCAGCCAAGGAGAGTGGACTGGAATGCACGTGCATGAACAATGACAGCTTGACTGTACTAGTCAGTGGGGGTGGTAGACACCGTTAAGTGAGCATGTGTACTGTGTGGCTGTTGCATTCAAAATGACTGAGTGAGGAAAGCAACAAACCTGCATCAAATTTTGCATTAAACTTGAGCATTCCTCCACAGAAACTACTTGGATGATTCGGAAGGCCACAGCTACAGGCAACTGGTGATTGGCAGCTTCATCACAACAATTCACCTACTCATGCATCATGTCTTGTGCAGAATTTTTTAGCAAAACATCAGATTACCCAGGTGATTCAGGCTCCCTTGATTCAGCCCAAATTTGGTGCCCTGAAATTTCTGGCTTTTCCCAAAACTAAAATTGCCTTTGAAAGGAAGAGATTTCAGACCGTCAATGAGACTCAGGAAAATTCAATGGGGCAGCTGATGGCAATTGGGAGAATGGTGTGAGGTACCAAGGTGCCTACTTTGAAGGGGATTGAGGTGTCATTTTCCTATGTGCAATGTTTCTTGTACCTTATATCTTCATTAAATGTCTCTATTTTTCATATTACATGGGTGGATACTTTCTGGACAGACTGTGGTGTATACATACCACTTCCTTATCCATTCATCTGTTGATGGACCCTAAGGTTGCTTCCATATCTCAGCTATGGTGCTTAATGCTGCAATGAACATAAAGATATATATGTCTTTTCAATTTAGTGTTTTGGGATTCTTCAGATAAAATACCCAGAAGTGAGATTGCTAGGTGCTTCTTTATTCTTGTAATATAGCTATTGTTTTAAAGTCTATTTTGTCTGGTAGAAATATTGCTTCCCCAACTTTTTGTTTGTTTATTTCCATTTTATGAAAAAGTTTTTTTCATCCCTTTACTTTCAGTCTCTGTGTGTCTTTCAATCTGAAGTGAGTCTCTTGTGGACAGCATATATAAGAATCTTGCTTTGTTGTCCTTTCAGCAGTGTTTAATACATATACATTTAAAACAATTGTTGATAGATATGTATTTATTGCCATTTTATTATTCATACTTTTATCTTTTTTATTCTTTTTCTTAAAGGAGACTATTAAACAGTTACTTTAATCCTGTTTTATAGTGATGAACTCTTTTAGCTTTTTCTTGTCTGAGAAGCTTTCTATCTGTCCCTCAGTTTTCAATGAAAGCTTTGATGGGTAGAATAATCTCAGTTGTAGGTCCTTGCTTTTTATCTCTTGAAATGTTTCTTACCAATTCCTTTGTCTTTTGAGAAATTGGCTAACAGTCTTATGGGAGCTCCCTTGTAGGTAACTAACTACATTTTTCTTTCTGCTTTTAAGATTCTTTTTCTTTAACCTGTGGCATTTTAATTATGATGTGTATTGGTATGGGCATCTTTGGTTTCATCTGGTTCAGTACTCTGCATTTTCTGGGCTTGTATGTTTATATCCTTCACCAGGTTAAGGATGTTTTCTGACATAAGTTTTGCAAATATATTTTCAATTTCTTGCTCTCTCTATTCTCCTTCTGGCACCCCCATGATGCAAATATTGCCACACTTGGAATTAGCCCAGAGATTCCTTATAGTATCCTTTTGTGGGGGGGTTCTTTTTCTTTTTATTGTTCTGATTGGGGGTTCCTGCTTCCTTATCTTTCAAATCTCTTATTTGATCTTCAGCTTCATCTACTCTACTTTTAATTCCTTATAATATATTCTTCATTTCAGTTAGTTTATGCATCATTTCTGACTGGGTCTTTTTTGTATGTTTTCTAGTTCTTTTTTTAAGTATATTTTAATGATTATGCCATTACAATTGTCCCATTTTTTTCCTCCATTTTATTCCCCTCTACCCTGCACCCCCCCACCAGCATTCCCCTTGCCCTTAGTTCACATCCACAGGTCATACATACAAGTTATTTGGCTTCTCCATTTCCCATACTATTCTCAATCTCCCTTTATTTATTTTGTATCTACCATTTATGCTTCTTATTCCCTGTACCTTTTGCCCCATTCTCCCCCCTCACCCTTCCCACCAATAACCCTCCATGTGATCTCCATTTCTGTGATTCTGTTCCTGTTCTAGTTGTTTGCTTTGTTTGTTTTTTTAGGTTCAATTGTTGGTAGTTGTGATTTTGTTGTCATTTTACTATTTCTATTTATGATCTTCTTGTTCTTAGATAAGTCCCTTTAACATTTCATATAATAAGGGCTTGGTGATGATGAATTCCTTTAACCTGACCTTATCTTGGAAGCACTTTATCTGCCCTCCCATTCTAAATGAGAGCTTTGCTGGACAGAGTGATCTTGGATGTAGGTCCTTGCCTTCTTTTGAGGAAACAGCTGATAGTCTTATGGAACTCCTTTGTAGGTAACTGTCTCCTTTTCTCTTGCCGCTTTTAAGATTCTTCCCTTATCTTTAATTTTGGCTAATGTAATTATGATGTGCTTTTGGTGTAATTATGGTGCGTGCTTCCTTGGGTTCAACTTCTTTGGGACTCTGTAGAGAGTCCCAAAATCTAGAGCTTCCTGGATTCCTGGAAGTCCATTTCCTTTGCCAGATTGGGGAATTTCTCCTTCATTATGTTTTCAAATAAGTTTTCAATTTCTTGCTCTTCCTCTTCCCTTCTGGCATCCCTATGATTCAGATGTTGCAATGTTTAAATTTGTCCCAGAGGTTCCTAAGCCTCTCCTCATTTTTTTGAATTCTTGTTTCTTCATTCTGCTCTGGTTGAATGTTTATTTCTACATTCTGGTCCAAATTATTGATGTGAGTCCCAGTTTCCTTCCCATCACTGTTGGTTCCGTGTATATTTTCCTTTATTTCACTTTGCATAGCCTTCACTTTTTCCTCTATTGTGACCATACTCAACCAATTCTATGAGCATCCTGATTACCAATGTTTTGAACTCTGCATCTGATAGTTTGGCTATCTCTTCATCACTTAGTTTTATTTTTGGAGCTTTAATCAGTCCTTTCATTTGGACCATATTATTTGTTTGTCTCAGTAGCTTGTTATGTAGTAAGGGGCAGAGCCTTAGGTGTTCCCCAGGGTAGGGCAACCCACATGAATATGGGGCCTCATAGGTTTAATCTAGTGGCTTCCTGATAGAAGGAGTTGACTCATCCTTGACCTGACCACCATTTTCTCAAGGGTAATTTTTAAAAATTTGAGTGACTCTCATTTCAAAGGATGTAATGCCATAGAAAAAAATGATTGAAAAGAAGACAGAGCAGAAACCCAAATGACAAAGATCTATTGACCAATTTTAAAAATACAACAAAGATAAACAGCAGGATTAATTTACAAGATACAATTCTTGATACCCAGATAGACTGAACCCTCAGCTTTTAACCTATGAAAAGAACCAAGCAGCAAAGGAATAGAGAACCCAGCTAAGGCTAATTTTGTTTTGCAAAACAAACAAAAAATGTTCTCTATCGGTATAATAACTGATACCAGGGCATTTACCCCAGGACTGTCTGTTATTAAACAAAGCAAAGGAAGCACCATGACTCACATAGTAATTGGAGAAACTTGTCCTAGACACAAGGGGACAAGAATAAAAGGATATGTTAATTCTGATTCACACTATTTTACTTTACTTCTTCAGTGTAGTGCTTTAGCACTGTTTTCTTCTCTCCCTTTGAGACAAATGTTATAGATGAGAAGAATAAAGATAGTAGGACCTTAGGACAATGAGAAGGAGGGTATGCAGTGGAGAATGAGGGAACCATTCTTGCATGTGTGTGGTTTCATGTGTGTTGCGTATATGATACAAGAAGAACTCAGGGTTGCAGAGAAAACAAAAAGGATGTGTTTAAATTTTTGAACATTTTGTGGAAGAATTTTGACCTACCAACTCTGATGAAAAGATTTGAAAAACTCACCTCATTGATTACCAGGTTAGATGTAGGGAGAAAATCACCATCAATGTATCATTAGGACCTATAAAGTAGCGATTCCAGACACAATGTAGGACACCCGGTTACATTTGAAATTCAGATAAGCAATAAGTAATTTTTAGAGCAAGTTATTCTATGTGATATTTTATATGCTCCCACATTCCAGAGTTGTATTACCCAGGTCTGAAACCAAGCTGAGCCACTTATTTGCCAGAACAAGTAATATTTGGGACATAGTTATACTAAAAACTTATTTTGTATTTACTGAAATTCCAATCTAACTGGATGTTCTTTGTTTTTATTTACTAAATCTAACAACTCTACCCCAAAGTGAAAGATTGGTCTGTAAACTTATTTCTCCATTTAGAAGAATATTACTTTATTCTTCTAATATATAATTTTTATTCTTATAATAATATTAGTATATATTAATTATGTAAAATTTAGAAATTATATAAGATTATGAAGAAGAAAAATCAAAGCCACATTCTATCACCAGAGATAATCACTATCAGAATATTGGATTGCGTCCAAATTTTTCTTCCTCTTTATTCTTAACATCCACAAATATAAAATTGTAGCATTTTTTTAAATCCAGAGGTTCTAAACTTTTTAAAGAATTCTAAAAACTTTTTGATATACTCTATTGCCATGTCTGTGTGTATGTCTTTATTTTGTAATAATTTACTGGCAGAGTCACTCCCTCACTTGTCACAGTTCTGCCATTACTCAGGCTGGAGAATTAATATTTTCTGCAGGGACAGATCTGGGGACAGATGGACAAGCTGTTTTTCACTGCCATCTCAGCTCTGCATCTATATGGATGCCTTCCCCTCTCCTGGGCATATGAAAACTCTATACTATTTTGCAATTTATCTATAAATCCAAAACTGTCCAATATAACATTTTAGCTAAAAACTTTATCTATCAAAAAGAAAAAAATTGTGATCTTGCCAAGAGCAAAGAGATTAATTTCAATTATACCAATTGAAAATGCGGTTCATAAAAGTATAAATTTTGATAACCTAACAAATGAGTTTTCATAGAAGCAAGTTGAAAATCTCTATGATAAATTGAGACAGTATATTATAAAATATTACCACTTGTATTACCTAAATTATGACATCAAAATATATTTTTGCAATTTATTGGTTTATAAGCTTACTCATGTACCATCTATAATCCTATTATGTTTTACAAGTAATAAATGTTTTTAGAATAAAAGCTTAAGGGATTTCACATTTCACTAGACTCTGCAAATTGTATAGCTGGCCTGTTCCTATATCATAGGGTTATTAGAAAGTTAAATAGATTATCTGTGTTAAGCACTTAGTTTACCACTTGCTACATCGGAGGTGCTTAATAAGTAATAAAAATTGTTATGAAGATATTGATCCCCAGAACAATTATTCTTCAGAGAATGTTTGTAACATCTCAGTTGAATTTTTAATTCAAAGCAACATTACTTTAGGATCCAAGCAACTGGTGTTACTGCTAGTTATATAGAAAGAGACTGACATGTATATTTGCATGTAAAATTAAATATTTGAGAAGGAAAAAAGGTGTGACAAAAATATAATTCAGAAACATTTCTGATTTAACCAAGAGTTGCTGCTTTCCTGTTCTGAGGATGTTCAGTACTATTTCCTTTAGTATTCACAATGCTGTAAAATGTATGCCATTATTCTCATTAAGCTGGGAGGTAAACTGAGGTAGCAGAGAGGTTGAGTAAACTTCTCAAGCCACAGTATGAGTAACAGAATTTGGATTGGAATCCAGTTTTTCTTGTTGCCAAGTAGTTTTCTTTTCATTACCTCATTGAGTCTCACATTTTTCATTTTGAAGGCACTATTAGCTTTGGTTACCATTTCCTTACTTTGGTGAACACTGCAAAATGGTTGGATATCTTCAGTGAACCTAGTTTGAACAGGTGATAATTAAGAATGGCTTATTTCTCTGCTTCTTTTACAAGCTGAATCTCCATAAGCAGTTTTTTTTTGTGTTGTGGTGTGGTGTGTGTGTGTGTGTGTGTGTGTGTGTGTGTGTGTGTGTGTGTGTGTGTGTTTACAATGGCTTCAATATTCTGTCAGGATCTCACTCCCTTCCAGCTTTGTTTGTCCATTGCTGGACCCAGTTTTTGTTTATCCCTTGGATTCTAGATGTAATTTTCTGCAGGATAATCCTGGTGATCCTCCTGAAGATTTCCTTGTACCCATCTCATAAGTGTAGAACAGAGAGTAGGAGCCACTGAAGCAGCTCCTTCCAGTTCCTCATGGGATCTCAAGCAAGACCTGAGAGCATATTGTCTCACTCTTTATTCTGTGCCTCTTGCTCCCACCTGGGCTCTTCATTTGACCCTGAGACACACTAGAGGTGCCCCGGCTTGCCCAGCTGGATCTGTGAGACTAAAGTCTGTATGTGGACAAGTGGGAAGTATCGCTGACTTGCTTCTGCTCACTAGCTCACCCCATGCAGTGTGACTGCTGCTATGCATGCTGTCTCTGCTGTCTGGGGATCCCACTTCCCCATGGCTATTGGAAAGGCCAGGTGGTAAAACCTAAAAGCATGTCACTGTTGATTCACCATAGGCTGAGTTTAGTTCACAGGCAGGTAGGTAAGGTAGGATAAATTCTTTTGTTTTCTCCCTGGTCAGGCTATTCAGGAACACAATTGCTTGTACAGACTTCTGAAGATATTCCTCTAAGTTTGACATAAAGCTCCAGCTAGATTGGTGATCCACCTCTTACCTGTGCTCTCCATCCATTCCTGCTTCTTTGGCCCCCTTCCCTGACTCCTCCAGAATTGCATACCCTTAAAAGTAAAGTTTTTGCCTTAGGCACTGTTTTCTCAGAAATCCAGACTAAGATAGTTGGTAAACCTGACATCTCCTACCATTAGTCTCTTTTCCTAGGGTCAAATCCTATTCGCCTCACTTAAAAGGATTGGCGCCCCGGCTGACGTAGCTCAGTGGATTGAGCGCAGGCTGCGAACCAAGGCATCGCAGGTTCAATTCCCAGTCAGGGCACATGCCTGGGTTGCGGGCCAGGTCCCCAGTGAGGACCACGTGAGAGGCAACCACACATTGATGTTTCCTTCTCTCTCCTTCTCCCTCCCTTCTCCTCTCTAAAAAGAAATAAATAAAATTTAAAAAAAAAAAAAGAAGTAAGGTCAAGAAATATTTTAAAAAAAAAGGATTGGCAACAGCTTTAAATCGTAGAAACTGAATCTTTGTGAATCTACTTATAATTATTTGATTGAGACAAAAGAGAACAGAAGAGAGAATCATATTTACTAGGCTCCAAGAAAGTAGAGGAGAACTAAGAGAACTATGACAAATTTCCTGACTAACTTCTGTGCTTCATAGGTGACAGATGGTATGGTGGGTGGAAGGGAGTTTTACATGCAACTATTTGAGTCACTAGCACTGAAAATATCTTACCTGATTTGCAAGAGGTGGAGCTTAGAATTTTTTTTAAGTACTGACATATCAGAAATAATTTTGATGTAGCAATAGATGAGTATATGGATAAACAGGTTTTCCCATGTGTAATTGTTTATGTGCATACTATCGTGATTTATATTAATGCATACTATTCATGGCCAAATGTCCAGAGCAAATTTGCTGATGTACTATGTTTGAATAGCAGCCTGACTGGAGAGAAGAAAAAAGCACATCATGACCACTATTTCTATTTCTCTCATAGGGAGAAAATTAAATGAAGACAACCCTATCAAACTCTTGGGAGAGGGAAGTTCAGACACATAAAATACTTTAGTGGAGCTATCAACTTTGGTTCTGTAATTAGTGGTCACCTAATTGACATGTATCTGCAAATGTCAGAATAAATATCAAAGATAAAGATAGGGGATCAAATAATGTGACATTTATATTTAAAATCCCAATGCCTCCTGACATAATGCTATATATTAAGTACTTTGGGTCACACCAAGTTTCTCATCAAATATTCAGGATATCCTTGGATGACCTGCTTGCTCAATAAACAAGCACAGGTCTTGTTTCTATTCCACCTTTAAGCAATCTCATGACATGTGCTTTGTCTTATGGTAGCTGAGGTTGCAGGAGTTCAAAATGTATTGTCACTTGAATGACTAGGTATCCAAGTGACAACACACATTACCTCATTTTAAATAATATGTTAGAAGTTTAACCTGTCTTGGTTTAGGGGAAGCTCTGATTAATGTCTTTATCATTTGCACATTGAAATGAATAGTTATGCCACCCAAAAGCATTGTTCTTCCAGGTGTTTAAGCTGCAGCCTTTTAGAGCAATGACTCATTTCCCTCTTATGTGTCTGATAATTGGGCAATTCTTCTGTGGCACCTCTTTTATTAGTAAGAAATTCTCATTTCAGCAAAGAGCCAATGATGACTATTAAGAGTAAGTGAAGGACCCTTCTGATATTATGCCAATTTAAATTATTCATTGAGCAAATGAAAATGGCTACATATAATGTAATCAATTCATTAGCCTTCATTGTGAATGTGTTTATTTATTCAGCAAATGTTTACTACAGGCCCACCATGCAGAGACATTAGCCTACAGGCGCAAGTGATGGTAGTGAATACAACAAAGACCTTTCCATCGTGGTAGGTTATAATGAAAGAGAGGAGGTTTGGAGTAAACAAAGAGAATGTAACTCCAGGTTGTGTTCAGTGCTATGAAGCAAATTAAAGCAGAATAAGCACTAGAGAGTGAAGCAGGAATGGGCACTATTTTAAGTAGTGAGATGAAGAAATATCTCTGTGAGGATGTGAGATTTGAGTTAAGGCCTGAAGAACAGAATTATTTGATAAATTTAAAATATCTATTAATTTAATGTCTCTTAAAATAAAATTGTATTTTATTTATTTCAATAGTAGTTATATGTATTTAAAGTGGTAGATAATGTATATTCAGTTTAAAGTATTGTTTGGAGCACCAATGTACAAGAGGATTGCTTGTGATCACTACACATCCCACTCCTTCGGCTCCAAAGCTGGGAGTCGCTCCTCTAGATCAGCCCCATATGCCCAATCCTATCCCTCCACTCCTTCATGTGCACTTCTTTCTTTTTTTTAATTTTTTATTTTAGTTTATTCAGTACAGCTTCTATCTTTTATTCCCATTCCAGCCCGCCCACCCATTCCTCCCCTCCTCCCTCCCCTTTCCAACACCCCTAGTTTTGTCCATGTGTCCTCTATATTTGTTCCTGTAAACCCTTCCCTTCTCCCCTGAAATTCCCTCCCCTCTCCCCTCTGGTCACTGACTACCTGTCCTCTATTTCAGTGTCTTCTGTTATATTTTACTTGTTTCTTTGTTTTGTTGTTTAGGTTCCTGTTAATGGCGAGATCATATGGTATTTGATCCGCCTGGATCAAATTCACCACCTGGCTTATTTCACTTAGCATAATGCTTTCCAGCTCCATCCATGCTGTTGCAAAGGGTAGGAGCTCCTTCTTTCTTTCTGCTGCATAGTA